>JAHXJL010000112.1:0-68726 GCA_019395255.1 Botrytis medusae
CTAGACGAGGTACAAAAAGAATTTGTACACGATTAGGTATTGATTATGCGGAAGCTGTTACTGGATTTGAATTTGGTGCTAGAATGGCCATACCAATTATTACTGGTGTTGTGGTGGCTGAAGAGAATTTAGATTTGGTTATGGAAGAATGGAAAAAAGATGAAGTGGAAAGAGTTAGAAAAGAAGATGAGAAAAAGACCAAAGCAGCGATTGGTATGTGGAGGAAAATGTTAATGGGACTTCGAATTATTGAAAGAATGACGGATGAATATGGACAGGGTGGGGAAGAAGTTGATCTTGTTAATCCATTTAATAATAAGAATAAGAAAGGAAAGGAGATTGATGATGATTCGAATTTGGAGGAAAAAGCATTGGAAATGCAACAACAAGATGAAGAAATGGCGGGTGGGTTTTTTCCTGAAGGGTATGATGAAGAAGAACCAGAAGAAAATCATTCGACTAGTTTTTTTCCAGTTGTTGCTTCACAAGATGATGGAGATGGTGGTGGATTTATTGTGGAAGATGAAGGAAAAGAGAATAGTAATGGTATTGATGGTACTAATGGTACTTCATTCACTACACCTCAAACGTTTCAATTCGTTGGAAATGAGAATACCAAGATGAATTCGACTTCTGAAGATGAATTAGAATCAGAGGAAGAAATTCAACATAAAAAACCACAAGTTATCATCCCTGCTCTAACATCTCGCAGTAGAGGAAGACCTAGAGCATCGACAAAGAAAACTCCAGTCAAAGAAAAACATACTTTATCAAGTTCGAAATCTAACCCTAAACCGAAAACTCCTGCAAAACGAGTAGCTTCATTACCAAAAGGTTCTGATAAACGAAAACGTATACCGGATTCGGAAGATGATGAGGAGGATGATGAGGAGAATGAATCTTCTTCATTATCTGATATTGAAATGGATGACGAAGATGGAGAGGAAGAGAAAGAAGGTGAGAAAGAAGATGAGGAAGAAAAAGAGAAAGTAACAAAACCAACTCCAAAAAAATCAATGACGAGGAAATCAGCTACGAAAAGAAAAGAAACAATACCTGTAACTTCTAGTCCAGCTACGAGAAAGACACCGAGTAGAAATGCAAAGAAAGCAAGTGAGACGGGGACGAGATCGAGATATTTTGAACATGGAGATAGTGAGGATGAGATGAGTGAGGGATGAGATGAATGGGGATTGAGGGTTGAGATGGTGATGGTGGTGGTGGGGAGAAGAGGATTATATGTGTATGTATGTATGTATGTATAATAGTTATGAATGATACCATTCATGTCGGGTTTATATGTATGATATGTATGATATGTATGAAATGATATATAAATAAACTACTCCCATATCCATATCCGCAACACCGCTCAATTATACCGCACCGCACCGAGATAAATTATAAGAAATCCTCGTGTGGTATGTACGTACTAGATAGATGACTGGTGGTTACTTGGGATTATATATGAGATGGGCGTTGTGTTATTTATGAGGCTTTATTTGTTGGAGGTGAGGTGAGGTGAGGTGAGGTGGGATGCGGTGGGGTTATGTCATGTGATGTGATATCATGTGATGTGATGTGATGTGATGTGGGGGAATGGGAATGGGAATGTGAGTTGGAGGTTGTTAGTGCTGTAATCATAAATAAAATAAATCAATTACTACCTATCGCTATCCTTCTCCATTCCCTCACGAAAAGAAGACAAAGGAAAAGAAGAAGTAAAAAAACAGAAGACAAACTTATAATCTTACATCTCCTCCTTACCTATCTCCATTCCACTTCGAGTATGAAAGATGGATGCTTGCACATCTCATGCTTACCTACCTACCTACCTATCTACCCACTACCCGATATTTACCCATGATGATATATGAAAATGAAAGAGAATGAATTCCAGGAACTACCAGGACAGAGTGTGAATTTAATGACATGAAATAAAATGGAGGGTATCACAATAGATTACCCAGTGAAGCCCATGAAATAAAACAAAATGTGCACACAATGATCCAGTACTAAGAATCGAGTTGAGATCTATTCTTCTCCCTTTCGTCACCTCTATCTATGATATTCCTCCAAGATCAGATAGCTTACGCTTCTCATCAACCTAGTATTCTCATCAACCTCATATCCTCATCAACCTCATGTGTGAATCGTCTGAAAATCTAATTGCACCTATCTCATCTTGCCCCAAATTTCAATCATTTCAATCCCAATCCAGTCCCACTAAATGAAATGCCTTTTCCGAAAAAAATCCCATTTCCTTTCCTTTCCTTGCTTCCCCTTCTTTTCCTTCCTTCCCCTCCCTTTCCTTCATTCCAGTGCACCATCAAATAATCAAATCCCTTCCACCTCATCCACCACCACCATTCGTTTCTTCCGTCAATTTCCACCCATCCCTAAAGATGCGCACTCTCTTGTTGTGTCTTTCTAACAACCTTATCCACTGCCCTCGCAAAATAATCGATATTATTAGTATTCAAACCTGCCATACTAATTCTACCATTCTTAGTCATATAAACATGAGCTTCATTTCTCAATTCCATGACTTGTTTCTCAGATAACCCTGTGAATGAAAACATGCCAATTTGTTCCGTGATATGATTCCATTTCCCTGGTGTGCCCATCTCCTCGAGTTTTGAACGAAGTTCCTTACGCATAGTGATAATTCTTCCAGACATCTCTCTCAAGTTTTCTTCCCACTCTTTGAATAATGCCTCATCATTCAAAATAGTACTTGCAATTCTAGCACCATAAGCTGGAGGATTTGAGATTTCAGATCTTTGTAGGATAGTCAATTGACTTGAGATTCTGGCAATATTCTTCTCTGCATCTTTGCCAGCTCCTGTAACGAAATGAAAACATCCAGTACGTTCACTGTATAAACCAAGATTCTTAGCAAAAGATTGAGCGACACAAAGTTCAAAACCTTGTTCAATAAAATAACGAACGGCCCAAGCATCCTTGGCCAAGTCTCCTGATGCAAAACCTTGGTATGCGCAATCGAAGAAAGGGAAATGTTGTTTTTGTTTCAAGAGAGCGGCAAGTTCTTTCCATTGATCTTGAGTTGGATCCACACCCGTAGGATTATGTGCACAAGCGTGTAGGAGAATAATACTCTTATCAGGAGCATTTTGAATAGTATTCTTCATTCCATCGAAATCGAGACCTTTTGTAGATTTGGAAAAGTATGGATATGTAGCGACGGGAAGATGAACATTGGAAAAGATTTGATTATGATTTGCCCACGTTGGATTACTGAAATAAACAGTAGGAGAACCTGGGTAAAATTTCTTGATGAAGAGTGCCCCGAGATGAACCGCACCTGTTCCTGATATAGTTTGAATTGAACAAGAACGTTTTTCTGCGAGAGCTGGTGAATCTGATCCGAGAATGAGTTTCGCGGCTGCGGATGTGAAAGTGTTGAGACCAGCGATAGGAAGGTATTCGTGATTTAGTGCGGGGTCATTACGAAGGATTTCATCAGCCTGGCAAAGAATATTAGCAGATATTAAAATGTCAATCAAAGTATTCAAATACCTTCTTGACAACTGGTAAAACCCAAGGTTTAGCATTATTATCTCTGTAAGCTCCAATACCCAAATCAACCTTTTTATCAAAAGTATCGGCACGATAAGCAGCCATTAACCCAAAGAGGGGATCTTCTGGAGCTTGAGGAACTGCATCCTCTGGGAAACTTGTATTGGATAATTGAGACATGATTTGATATAATTTGAAGTCTTTTTTTAGGAGAAGAATTTGTTGATGAAGACAATGAAGACAATGGAGATAATGAAGAAGATTGAAGAGAAGAAGGTGAGTCGGTAGTAAAGGGAGAAGAAGAAGATTTAAATGTTATGATATAATCTTGGCCTAATGATTGTTGCCTCTAAAACAGCGCAAACATGCGGGACCCGTGTCTCGCTTGGCAGAAATCTGGGGTGATTTATGATACTATGATTGTATGTTTGAGTTATTTTCGTATCAAACTTTAGCTAATAGTAAGCAAAGATTGATCAAAGGTCGATTATATGTGATGTATTGTATGAGAAGTTTGAGAGGTTAAGAGGTTAAGAGGTTAAGAAGTCTAAGAAGTTTAAGAAGTTCAAGAATGATTTTTATCATATTATATATACTAAGACTTGATCTTTTCCTTTATATAGACATTAATGTTGAGAACCGAGGTATCATTTACTCTACTCTACTTTACTTACTCCACCAGCTTCCCTACACTTTGATCCGAGGGGTTTCTAAGACTTAGATACATACTCTTGACATACTCCGACATACTCTCGACGTACTACCTACTTGGGTACTCCAATTCAAAGAAAATCAAAACATACTGCCAAATACCTCCAAATCCTTCTAAAACTTCGGCATTGACATTCAACTAATTCAAATGCATATGTTGACCCATAAATAAAATCCCTGTGATTGATAAATTTCCTTCATTAGGATTCGGGTACCTGGCCAAGCATGTCACGATGAACGGCCAAGTAGTTTTACATGTGAATGAAATAGAAATGATTGGTACGGTTCTACGGATTACTACTTCATGAAAAGTTTCAGATATTAATACTGGGTAGATATCCCACTTCTATTAACTTCTAATTCCACTTCATTGATTCATTGCTTCATTGATGGCTTCATTACTACGTTAAGTAATCCTCATATCACTAAATCCCATAATATCAAGAAAGCACTGAGACCACATGATGCATAGAATACATACTTGGCTGTACTCTTTCGTTCACTCGCTCTCTTCAACTCTTTATTCCCTCCCCCAACATTTTCGGTGGTTTGATAAGATTGTTCGGCTAGAATTTCAATTTGTTCCGCTTGTGATGCTACACTGTTTAGGAGTTGCGTTTGAAGTTCCGAGATTTCAATCAAGGACTTTTCTGCCGTTCTGATCTATCGTTAGTATAAGATCAATAATCATCCCCAAGCACCACAGGACATACTTGACTTGATCCAAAGTACTTTGATAATGTTTTACCATATCATGATTTTCTTCCGCCAACATTTGTAATTGTTCCGAACTCAACTGAGGATCCGATGTAGGCGGTTGTGATTGTGCTTCCAGGTGAGCATCTCCACTTGATGTGAACTTGGCTGATGATGCATCTCCCAAGCTCCCAAGATCTGGCATCATTGCTCGAGATTTGGCAAGATTACTCTTATTCTTCTCCACCTCCCTCATAATTCTAATCTCCATCATTGAAGCTTGAAGTTTTCCACATTCGGAAAGTTTTTGTCGTAAATACCATATGACATTATCTCGATGCATCTTGATTGCATTCAACCTTGCTTCTTCCAATTGTTGTTCCAAAGATTTTGATTGTTCTCCTCCTCCTGCTGCCCAATTTCCAAAACGTCCAAGGGCTTTTGCATATTTATTTTGAATTATGAGTGTCTCGGTAGTATATCGTATTCCTTCAGCCTCATCCATACTCCGTATATTGAAATTTAATTCTCGTAATAACTTTTTGGTTTCGGCATCGATTTCCTCTCGCTGTCGATCAGTAAGATGTCGTCGCTGTTTCGTCTTGGAAGATACATTGGTTCGTCTTGGTGGAGGTGTTGTTGTTGAAAGGTAGGATTGTCGAATGTCTTTCAGATAGCTATTCAATGAAGCTATATGCGAATTCTGGTAAGGAGAGTAAGTAAGTTACATGTGCGGAGTAGACTTTGGTCAAACATACTATTCGATAAGCTTCCTTTAAGAATTCATCAATATTTTGAAGGGTCAAAGAAGAATCAACTGTAGGAGGGGCATTAAGTCCCGTTAACAGTTTATTGAACTCAGGAGTGATGTCTGTCATGATTGAATAATGTATGGGAAAGTTAAAGGCATTAATGTATTATGATGTCGTCTGAACGTGTTGTACAATCCGACTTTTGAATTTGAATGGAAAGCTTTGAATAACTTCAATAAAGCTGGTCTGGCCAGATGCAATGACGAGGCTGAAATAAACTAAAAATTGTTTATGTAAGAAACTTAAGCTTTACACCTCACCAATGACAATGATTGCCGTAGATTTGATTCTCAGCCTTGATTAACGATTTGACAATCAATTTGACAACACAGAGAGATTTAGTGTTAGTGCACTTTACTAGTAACTTCATTCATTCTATTAAGTTTCCTTCTCTCCTTCAGCTTCATCTCAACTTTTTACATGTTCACTCTTTCTTTTCAATCTCATCAAGTGACGTCCTATCATTCTACTGTTCTATCATTCTACTGTTCTATCATGCTATCATGCTATCATGCTACCATTCACCATTCACCATCCATCATCCATCATCCATCATCCATCATTCATCATTTCATCATCGTCATCTCAACTCTCCTTCCCAATTCGCAATAGACTTTTGCGATTACCGCAACTGGAAGAATTCAAGCGATCAATGCATCACTTCAATATTGAATTGCGAGATCGGTAGAGTATTTGCGAATACCGCTTGACAGTATTGACGAATGAAAATGTATTAAAAGATGGATCGGATCCAGAGTGCCGTGAAGTACCACTAAAATGATTAGGATTTGAGATGGATTCCGATCTCTAAGGCGATACTATGGGAATAACTCAAAATGTTTTCGGCTTTAACTGTTTTTAAATAAATGTCTCTCCATCGGTCTTTCTAACGGTAAGTGATTTTCACTTTATTTTGAGTACATCTCCTATTCTTGTTTCTCTGCTCGAATACGAATTTCCCATGTTCCAATTTCTTCATCATGGTTGAAGATAATCGACTTGAAAATGTGGAAAAATCAGAAGAAATGGTAGCGAGTTTACAAAGTGCCACCATTCCCGAAGAAATATACCAAACACCAAAAGATTCCACCGCAGACGACACAGGAAGATCTACAGAACGAAATCCTAGCCATGATCATTCCACACCCGCATCCGTACCCGCATCAGTACCCGCATCCTTATCCTCATCCGCATCGTCACTTGCAGAAGATCAAGATGGAACACGCGATCTCGAATTAGCACCGGTGATTTCTGGTCCACCGTATTCGGCTTTTGGTGTATGGAAAAAAAGATACATCGTAGGAATGTGTACATTGGCAGCTTTCATCTCACCTACATCCGCCAATATCTATTTCCCAGCTCTCAATCCACTCGCCGCTGACCTCGGTGTATCGAATACCCTCATCAATTTGACCCTTACATCGTTCATGATCTTTCAAGGTCTTGCCCCGACAGTCTTTGGAGATTTAGCAGATATGGCTGGAAGAAGACCTACATATATTATTGCATTCATTATATATTTGGGTGCAAATATTGGGTTGGCATTACAAAATAGTTATGCTGCTTTATTCATCTTACGTTGTTTACAAAGTTGTGGAAGTAGTGGTGCTATTGCTTTAGGATTTGGTGTTGTTGCAGATGTATCAACAAGTGCTGAACGTGGATCATACATGGGAATTGTTGGAGCCGGTACAATGATGGGACCTGCTTTAGGACCTGTCATTGGTGGTATATTGGCTCAATTTTTGGGATGGCGAGCAATTTTTTGGTTTCTCGTTATTCTCGCTGCCTTATTCCTCATCCCATTTACTCTTACGGTTCCAGAAACTGGTCGTAATGTTGTTGGTAATGGATCTATTCCACCTCAAGGTTGGAACATGACCGTTATTGATTGGTGGAAATATCGAAAAGAACAAAATTCGGAAAATGGACTTTCTCGAACGGCAACAGCTGAAAGTAGAAAACTTGCACAAGCTGAACTTGCAAGTAAACGACAGTTACGATGGCCAAATCCTTTAAAGACTGTATACATTGTCATGGAGAAAGATGTTGCTATGGTATTGTTTTATAATGCTTTATTATATACAGCATTCTATGATGTCACAGCTTCACTACCTCAACTTTTCAAAGAAATTTACAACTTTAATGATTTACAAATTGGTTTATGTTACATCCCATTTGGAAGTGGTTGTGCTTTGGCTAGTATCATCAATGGTAAGATGCTAGATCGAAATTACCAAAAAATTGCTCGAAATATTGGATTTACTATCGATCGTAAGAGGGGTGATAACTTGAGACATTTTCCAATTGAAAGAGCTAGATTAGAAATCATTTGGCCTCTTTTAATTATGGGACTTGCTTGTTATTTATGTTATGGTTGGGTTTTGGAGAAGAATGCCAATTTAGCTGCACCACTCATTCTTCAATTTTTCCTAGGACTTTTTATCAATGGTTCTTTTAATATTCTCAGTACACTTGTTGTCGATTTATATCCACAAAGCCCATCTACTGCAACAGCTGCAAATAATCTTGTACGATGTTTACTTGGTGCTGGTGGAACAGGTATTATTACTATTATGATTGATCATATGGGAAGAGGATGGTGTTTTACATTCATTGCTCTTGTATGTATTGCTGCATCTCCAATGTTATGGCTTGAATTAAAATGGGGACCAATTTGGAGAGAAGAAAGAATGGTAAGAATGGAGAAAGAAGCTAATGAAAGGAAAGTAAGAGAGGAAGAGGAAGAGAAAGGAAGAGAGGAAGAGAGAGGAAGAGAGGAAGAAAAAGTAAGAGAGGAAATAAAGTAAGAGAGGAAATAGAGTAAGAGGGGAAATAAAGTAAGAGAGGAAATAAAGTAAGAGAGGAAATAAAGTAAGAGGGGAAATAAAGTAAGAGAGGAAGTAGAAAAGACTAATGCTCAAGTAACATCAAATGATAGAAAGACGGACGAGAAAGTTTAATGATACCTTATACGGATATTCAATGGTTTCAGTGTTTCTATCTAGTATTGAGCGGTTTGATTTTAGTACATACCCATTTGAATTTTTACTGAGGAATGTTTATATATATTTGACAGAACATGCTTAGTGTATTGAGAGGAAATACTTGGTGTATTGAGAAGAAATGATTAATCTTGTGGGTTTTTTATGGTCATTACTATAGCTTAGTATTCCACATATTATGAATGAATGATAAGCATCATTTATTTAATTCATTTATGATTCATGTGCCATTAAATTTATAGATCTATTTGAATTTCATCCAATCCGAAAAACTCCATTTCCACCCCGCCACCCCCCCCCCCCCCCTCTCCGGTTTTTGCCTTATACGTAGGTCCGCAAGTAACATCGGTGTAATCGGATATGACATTTTAACCGGAAATACCGGGTTAACGGTCGGATCTCTTCTACCTTTTTTGGTAAGCACATATGAGCAATCATTGTTTTCATTTTTCCCACATCTTTTTCTTCCTGTTTCTTTTTTGGGATAATAACTTTCGATAGCATACCTACTATTTCTTATACTTTGAAAGTTCATAATATGATTATTCGTTCATTCGATGGTTCTTGAGTTCTTGAGTTCTTGGGTTCTTCAGTGAATAAACTAGTGTTTTACTCATCATATCACTTGATATATTTCTTGCCCTCTCTCAGATTTGGGTTTATCTATTTGATGAATGAGAGTCAATCAACGTTATTCTATATCTTTAATTCATTCTCAAGTAGAGTCGATATCAAAACATATTTATACATCACCTACTTATCGACCGTGTTCAAACATACTTTTACAACACAAGCGCTCTTACCATTATTCCTTTTCAAGGCATCTCACAACACAAGCGCTCTCATGATAATTCCTTTTCAAGTCACCTTGAAACAAGCGCTCTCATCATAATTCCTTCCAACAACATTTTTATATCAACTTTATCTAATACATTAATATCTATTTTCCCTGCAAGTTTCATCCGCATTTCATCTCGAACAAATCCAATTCTCCAACATAATGGATAAATCCAAAAATTCCAACTACGCACTACCTAACTTTCAACAATCGGAATCTGAGAAACCACCCACTCCAGTCACTTGTCGACAAGATTCAACCTCAACTATTCATAAAGGTTTAATCACGTATGATGATCTTCCATCATGGCATCAAGATAATCCTTCAATATTTACTTCCTATCGACCAATCACTCACTCTCTTCGAGATTCTCTAAAGACTTTCTTTACACTTCATAACGAAACATTAAATATTCATACTCATTCCATTCCTTTTCTTATATGTCTTCTTCTCACAGGACTTATCTTTTACATCTTTTCCATCTATTTTCCAAAAAGTCCATTGGTTGATAGATTCATCTTTTCCATTTTCTTTTTGACAACAATGATTTGTATGGGGTTTAGTATGGCATATCATACTTTGATGAATCATTCAAAACGTGTGGCGGAGATATGGTTGAAGTTGGATTTTTTGGGAATAGTGGTTGCGACTTTGGGGGATTTTGTGACGGCGATTTATGTAGCTTTTTATTGTGAGTGGAAGTTACAGGTTGGATATTGGGTTATGGTAATTTTAAATTTCTTTTTCTTCATCATCTCTTTCTCTTTCCCTGCCCCTCTCTACCCATCTTCTCTTCCACTCTCCCCCTTCCCCCTTCTTCTCTTTTTCTCTTCTTCTCTTCTTCCCTTCTTCTCTCTTCCTCTGCCCCTATTCGCCTTTCTCTCTCTCTCCATCACCACCCCAAACCTTCACGTGATACTCATATAAAAGGTCAAAATACTCATACTATCTTAGATCATAACTCTCACTTCAACAATCCTCATCGTTCTACTACACCCAAAGTTTCAAGGTCTTCGTTGGCGTACTTTTCGAGTATGTATTTTTATAGGAACAGGATGTTCGGCTTTTGCACCTATCATTCATGCCATTATTTATTTTGGTTGGAATCAAGTTGTTGATGGAACTGGTATGCCTTGGTATCTTGGAGAAGGAGGATTCCTTGTTCTTGGAGCAGTGATTTATGGTGTGAGTTTTTTTCTTCCTTTTCTTCTTTTTCTTTTCTTCTCTTCTCCTCTCCTCCTCTTCTCCTCTTCTCTTCTTTATTTATTTCATATGCATTCTTTGGGATCGGTATACCTTGGAGTAAAGGTTGTGGAGGTTTTGGATGGGTCTGGAAAAAGACTAAAGATACAGAATGGATACAATAAAGGATGAATAAAAACTAACGTCAAAAAAAGCTACGTATACCAGAATGTTATTTTCCGGGCAAATTCGATATATTCGGTCATTCGCATCAAATTTTTCATATTCTAGTTGTGGCAGCATCGATAATGCATTTGGTGGGGTTGTTAAAAGCATATGAACATGAGTATTATTATCCGAGATGTGCGATGAGGTAATTTATGGGGCTGGGGAAATTTAGCGGGAATTGGAGAGAAAGTGGGGAGGGTTAAAAAGTCGGGAGGAAATTCGAAAGAAATGGAATTGTGGTTGAGATGGTAATAGGAAAAGAGATGTTTGGCGTTTTGAAATCTGGGAATTATTATGGGTGAATTTTGAGATGTTTGAAAAAGTTTTTGGTGATTATTTGATCACTGGCGGAATGGACTGTTGTATATTGGGGAATTACTTTTATGATAAAGTAGAAGGGGTATGGTTGTTGTGTTAGGATTGTGGATGGTAGTTTGGGATATGAAATGAGTAATGATAATGAATTTATGAGTTATGAGTTGAGAGTTATGATTCTTTGGTTTCGGTCTCGGTTTAGATTGGGAAATGAAATGGAATTAGGAAGGAGATTGTCTTGACTGGTAAAGTGTAATGATGTTGAGTATTATGAAAGGTGGTTTATTGATTGATTGAATTGAATACACCATATCCATTACACTGTTCGTGATAGTAAGGAATTCAACACTGTCGAGTGCTCTCCCAACCTAGAACTTTGTATAGTAGTGGTATGGATTCTCTGGACTAGAGAGAAAGGAAATAATAATTATATCTCAATGTCACCACTCAACATCACCCTATTCGGCCACCACGGCAGTGGCCCCCGGAGGGCTAGCGGAGCGTCACCACTTTTCTATTTCTATCTTCACATCATTTACTAGTGTCCATTTGGTAACGTGATCAGGTCATGGATTAATTATCTTCCGTAACTTCTCATTGAACTTCAATCAACTCTCATCCGATCCCAAGTTTTCTCTTACTTTTGATATGGTAAAGTTTACATACATTCACGACTCAATATCCTAATATGAATTGAAGTTCACACCTATTTTAGCTTTTGACAAGATCTCTTCTTATAGTTATTTGCTACTTGACGAAAGTCTTGTAGTCTGACTGTAAAAGAACTTGTCAGAAGCTTTTCTTCATATCCCCCCCGCTCTCTTTTGGGCAAAAACTCGGTCGCTTATAAAGCCCGAATAATAATTTTAAAATGGCATCTAATCCTGAAACTGCTGGTCAGAATAAGTCTAATTCTAGACGTGTGAATCGTAGTGGTCAAGTACCAACTGCTCGAAGTCAAAATGACAATCGTCGGAACCGTATTTAGGTTCACCAATGCATCCATCAACTGAGATGGGATATGGCATACGATCATTACCTCCCCCTGGAATTAATCAACCACTTAGATTTGAACAATCAAATCGTACCCTAATATAAGGACCACTTGATCAATTTTAATTGGACCGCAATGTCGTATCGTCGATCAAACTCCTCCTCAGTCCGGGGGCGTACAAGGTCCGGCCTAGGGAATTGTTCCGCCTGTCACATATTATCGATTCTTGGTTAGTGGAGGAGTAGAAGGTGGTTTTTTGACCTTGGATATCCCAGATGGTTTTTTTCACAAGATGAAGGGGCAAATTGATGAATGGAGAAGCCTCGTCAATGGAATCAAGTAACAATACTTAGCAAAACCCGTTGTGTGGAAGTAAGATCTAGATGTCTTACTCAAGCTAGAGGTCCACCAAGTTCAGATGTTGGAGACAAATTTGCTTGTAAACATTTTATGGATAGGGGTTTGTAGTGTGTTTTGATTGTAAGAGATGGTCCTGTAATTGCACTCTTGGAGCATCCATATAGATTATTAGGTGCTATACCTAAAACTCTGGGATATTATATAAAACAAATATAAAAAATTTAACTTCACATGAAATTTGAGTTTAATACATGAACAAGTCGAGAGTAAAAGATAAAGAGAGGAGTTTATTCGGGGCCTCCATTTACCTCATGTATAATGAACAAGTCAAAACCTTTATCTGGTATAGATGCAATGATCAAATCCAAAGCAGAGAATGAAGAGAAGAGAAGAAGAGAGGGTTATGAGAAGTACGATTTTATATGAAGATATTTCAAAAAGATTCCATTATGAATTCAATATCCGGAAAAGTCGGTGCTTCGCTTATTCTCATTCCCCTTCCCCCAGTGAATAAAGACAAGTATAATCTTAAATGGGTATATTTCGTAGTCAAATCATAAACTTCCAACATTAGTTCATTATCACTCAAACTTTGGCCAATCCCTTAAGCATGTTATAATTTATAATTGAGCGAGAGAAATTTTGAGATAAGGCACCCTCACCCAGAACGGAAAAACCAAGACACCAAAAAATAGTCTTATCTTCAATATTATTTTTTAAATCAACAAAAAATTATTTTTGATTTCGAATTAACTAAAGAATATCAGAAGCTTATCATTGATAATATATCTCTGTTTTGTTGAATTTATAATATCTTTTCAAATATTGATTCAATTTGGAAATAATCGTATTTAAAAAAGAGTCTTGATTTTGGCGGGTTTGGTGTTCTGAGGTAGCCATTTTTCTCGGAAATCGGATTAAGTTAATCCGACCGACCACTCAAAAAGTGACATCTTACTAATAAGTAAATCCAGCTACATTCATTCAAACAGAACCTAGGTCAGCCCCACAACTTTTTATCTCAAGGTTACTGTCATATCTTTTGATTTCCATCAATAATTAATTGTTTCTACCATATACAATTGCCATCATGGCACCATTTCATCCTATTACTATCTGTAGATCAGATGGCCAATTAGAAGTCATTACAAAGACAGGTATCAAAGAATTAAATCAACCAACACCAGCTCAATTGAATGATAAAGAAGATGCGGAAGGAGTTGTTGATTTTTACAAGAAACTCGATTATGATGAACCAAAAGCTATAGATTGGAGAAGAAAGATTGGTGGCATGTTGATGCATTATTTAGGTGGAAAAGAGCATTCTGGTAATATATTTCCAAAAGCTTCATCACATCAACTAACTTCATCGCAGATAGGAATTACGTACTTAAAGATCTACCTGAAGGATATGTTTTATGGGAACACCTCAAATATAATAAGAATAAATTGGAAGCAGAGTTGAAGAAGGACAAAGGCAGGCACACAGCTGGAGTTTACGAACGACAAGATACCTATTTATATGGACATCCACAAGGTCGAAAGAAGAGATATCGAAGTCCGGCAGATTTTTTCCCGCATGTACTTTGGTTAAGTACGGATCCAGATGGCGACCCAAGGAATTGTTCATGTAAAGTTTGTTCACCATTCGGGGAGGATGATCCACAAGAAGAAACAATTAAACAAGACAACGGCGCGATATTGAAGAAGGAAATAACCAAGGCAACTACTCCGGTCGTCAATGTACCACCTCCAAAGAAGGAAATTAAAAAGGATAGCATGCCAATTGTTAGCATACCTCCAAAAGCTTTCACCTCAGGATCCGCAGCTTCTGGATCTTCAAAATCATCACCTCAACCAACTTCATCAATTCGATCAGCAGAACAAAAACTCGATAGTACACCTGATACTGGACTCATTTATCGTACCGGAGAATTGGTTTGGTTTAATAGAGGACATGCTTGGGGTCTCGCAGTTGTATCAAAGAGAAGATATGAACATTTTCAAGCGGAATATTTGGTTCAACCACTTTCTCATCCACTTTCACATTCACCAGCTCAAATCAAGGATCAAGAATCAATTAGACCTTGGCTTGCTTGGAGTGTACCTCAAACCACAATCAATTCAATCAACAATATCCCTTTTGATGAAGTACCTTGGGATCGTATTGTTCGAGGTGAATATGGTGGAGGAGATTACCAAGTTGATGGTAGTATCTTGGCCGCAAAAGTTATCGATGGAAGTTATTCTCTTTTTGATAGACTTGAAAAGGCTATTGTATCTCCTGGAGAAGTACATTACAATGGAATGTTTCTCGGGGCTGAAAAGATTTGGGTTGGTGAACCAGTTCGTTTACGTGTTGATGGGGATTCAATTGTGGTTCTCGTCATTCAAAAACTCATTGAGCGTACAGTACAACCAAATCCACTCTTGACTGATGTAACATTCGTGGGTGATATTTACAAATTTGTCGAAATGCCAATGCCTTATAGTAATCGATCACAATGGCCAACCCCAGATTTACCTCCACGAATGGTTTCTGATTTAAGATTCCGTAATGAAGTAGCAGATAATGCTAAGAAGCGTACTTGGTATGAATGGCAATTACTTGAACCAGCAGCTCGTCGAGGATTAGCTGATATTAAAGGTCGTTGGTATGAAACTCGACTTTTATTACCAGTTTTAAGAGGTATGGAAGCTTATCAACTGGGTATTGGAAGAGGTGAAACTAGTGATGCTAGTTTATGGATGAATGGAAGAGGTGATACAATTGGAGGAACTGGAAAGAGACAAAAGAATAGGAGAACAACATTAGGAAAATCAGTTCCAGATAATTATCAAGTTGGTAGAGGTTTAGATGGTCCTCCAGCTGATAACATTTTTCCTGAACCAACTCCACAACCAAATGTTGTCATACCAGATATCGATCAATTTATGGATTTAGATGGTGTTGGAACTGGTAATGGATACAATGTTTGAGATGGGAGTTGAAGTTGCATTTGTTAGTAGTGGTATGAGTGGTTGCTAGAAGGCGTTTGGTAGATATGCGGATATGTGGATATGTATTATAGGAAAGCAAAAGATACCCCGAATATGTAACGGGCGTAAATGGTATAGCGGGTATGTATCTAATAATGAAGTCACATTTGAATTCTGAAGAATTGTGGTTTATGATATGTATTGACAGACTTGAAATTCTGAAATAAAAGATGTCACAACTTGAGAGTTGGCAGTATGGTAACGGTTGGTGACAAATGATATTAGGCTTCATCGTTCGGGCTTGAATGATTTCAAGATTATCCAAAAATCACCACTCGTAATGAAATGGTCAAAGTTAAGTTCCACTTTTTGTACGTTATCTGGACTCGAGGCCATCATGGATTGACTCCAAGAGGCAAATTCTGAATGTTGGTTAGTTTAGGTCAACTTTGGCAAATTTTAAGCTCGTTCGATTTCTTCCATTTCGACTCTGGATACATATAACAGCGTGAATAAATCCGACAAGTGTCGGTAATGAAAGCTTTAATTTATACAATTTTCACTAGCAATGATAATGAGCTTCAATCATTGGCATTTCTTGACCTTTTGTTGGTATTTATTTTTGGATTCACGCAACATTAATCACTTCGCTTGGTCTGAAATTTAGAAGGCAAGTATGTATATTCTTTGGGTTAGAATATCAATACAGGAAGTCCCTGGAGTTCTTTAAACATTATTTTCTCAGTTCTTATTGACATTATGTTTTATTCGGTGTACTTGAACAGGAAAATGTAGATATATTTCGGGTTTACTTGATCAGAAAACTTAGATATATTTCGGGTTTACTTGATCAGAAAACTTAGATATATTTCGGGTTTACTTGACCAGAAAACTTAGATATACTTGGTGTTTACTTGACCAGAAAACTATAGATATACTTACTGTTTATAAAGTCGGAGATGAGTTGAGACATTTGATTTATGATGAATGGTAAAAGATGTAGACTGTTGCTTTGATATAAAGTTTGATGAAGGAAGTGTGATAGAGTGTATCATGTTGATCGGGGTATCCATTAGTGAGTAGGTTTGATACGAGAACTTCTGTCCACTGCAGTTGTGGACGGTAGTGGGTTAATGTGGATGATTTTTGTTGCAATACGAGTGAGTATGTACACGTGATTTTGCACTAGCGTACGAGCGTATTGAATGTAATTCACGTAGCTCTGAATATAGAATAGATAGACAAAACATAACACATTAAACCATACTCATTAAGAAAACATCATGATAACTACCGAGGTGATACCAACAAATTTTATTCAAGAAGTTTCGTATGGGCTCTAACACACGCAATTATTTGAAATACAGCGAAGAAGAAGAAAAAGAAGAAAAAGACAATGTTAATACACACATGCTCTACTTCTTAGGGTGGGGGCGTGAATTTCCCAATATTTTAGGACAGGTACTTTCTCTTAGTGATTTTTATTGTATCGTCATTACGTCATCTTCTATAAAGGGGAGCAGATGCTTACACGAGTCATACTACATCAAGCTTTCAGTCGATATTGAGGCTTTTAATTGATTTTCTTTGATTATAAACTTAATTACTAATTTATATATTATAGATTATAAATTGTATTACTCATTATAGATTATAAAGTGTATTATATATTATAGAATGTATTAACTGAATTTGAAATCTTTCTATCAAAATTAAGAAATTCAAGAAATTCATCAAGACCATATTGACTGAAAAAAGCTTCGTCAGATACGAAAATCATTCTAATCATATCAATATCTTAAAACCCCTTTTTGATATACGCAGTGAAAATACTATAGAATTTATGATAATTATGAGAAGATTTTTTCGTAAGGTATGGAATCTGCAACCACAGAGACAGAAGTCAAGCATACTAGTAATTTAGGCGTAAAGAACCTAAGGTCTATTACTCGCATTAAGTTTATGTGAATTAAGACTAAATCTGATTGAGGATACGAGATAACGGTTGCAGATGGTCATTCGATTGATGGATTTTCCTATTTTCCTATTTCCTTTAGTTTCCTCTATTTTAAATCTAAACATGTTAACTTCTTTAATACTAATCTTAATCCAACATTTCTCGAATATTATTAAAATCAAGGATTTCAACCAAGAACTTTAATGCCAAACCAAAAAATTCATACTTTACCCCTAACAACTTCAATTTTTACTTACATTTGTTTGTCCTATAAATCCATAATTCCCCTTCTCACTGATACTGTAGCCCTGTTCCTGAGATCTAGGGTCCATTCGAAGATATGAAAATTGATCGTGAATCATCGTTGGAGTAGAGCCACTTATGAATCTTCTTAATCTTGTTTGATAAATTCTTACCGTAGATTCTCAGAAATATCGAAGAAAATGCTTTCCTCTGTTGTCATCTTAACCTCTCATTGTCAATAATCCCAGCTAGTCATCGTTGCCAGTATATAATCACCGCTGTGCATGAAGTTGACTTACGTTCCTATTCAAATAAACGAGACTTTTCAACTCGTGACCGGAATGACAACTCTTTTTCACAAAAGAAGCCGCGCTCCTGAGTGAGTTACGAACTCAATATAAACCGAGTAATTACCCCGAATGGAACAAATAAGTAGAAGCATTTTTATAACTCCAAGACCAAATTCCGCCGCAGGTGCCGATGCGATGTTAGAAAGTTTAATATCCACACGAGGTTGGTGAGATATTAGCCAGAAAGTAGAGACACGACTTATGCTTCTAAGTTGAGATGCCCGAGTAATATACAAAATATTAATGAGAAATAATAAAGTAGTAGTAGATTTAATTCGGTATGGGATATTTAGGGATACACTTATTTATCCTTGAGAAAAAGTATTATTATTACTGAAGTCATATTTACTATCTCCGCGGAGCTTAAAATACTTCAAGAAAAGATTTTATACAAGGGGCCTTTGCAATTCTGACATTATAGCAGGTTATGATCAGCCGTGGACCTTTGAAAAGAATCTAATGACCAAACTGTGAGGACTGACAAGGAATGCAACATTGCGGAGAAATATGATATGAGCTTCAAGTATTTGTTAGATCTTACCCAAAAACATGACAACCTTGAAAGGAAAAACTTCGGAGGTTCTAACTATTTATATCAACGAAGCGATCAAAAAGGGTTCTAATGTGCGCGGAAATCAGCCTAATCCTTGATCAAAGTCACCTTCCGAATGTTTAATCCAAATCCGAGCACCTCGGTACTTTCAAGGCCGAAAGGGGATTGTAAAATTTTCATCCCCAAGGTCTTTTCGAGTAGATTCGAGGTTAGTATGATTTAACACTATTCTTTCTGGCCAATACACCGAATGTAGTAAACATTGAAAAAACGCCAAGGTTCTCCTCCTATATCGGAGTATCAGCTATTCTGTATAGGCTATCTCCACATGAACAAAAAAGCCACACACTAAATCATCAAAATTAAGAAAACTTTTACAACTATTTCTAATTCAATATTCTATAATATCATCAACAATCTACTAAATATTATAAAATCTCAATACTTATAAAATCGAAATTTTTTTTTATTCTTGATTTTATTTTCGCAATCGAAAAATTAATAAATTGATTAAATATATAATTTTGAAAAAGTTATTTTTTCTGTTTTTTTTTTGATACGCGGTTTGTTTCATTCACATGGAGGCTATGTACGCCTTTCCTTATAATTGTGAGAATGCCACTTTGGAAGAACATCCTTGAAGGATTGACGTACTAGACCCAGATAAATCTTTCAACCGACTCTTCGGAGAGTTTTAGCTACATGATTGTTTTCCGGGGCGTCGGTACTTGCAATTTTGATTGATGCTTACCCCATTTTCAATGATTCTAGTGTTTCGTCTAAAAGTGCCAAGAATTTAAATAGGTTAGAAGAATGTCATCAGATGAATGAAGTTGTAACAAAAAGGTTGAACCAGTACTCGAGCTCCTCGTAACCCTCGAATAGAAATATACATTCATGCATGGAAGAATGCGTGTTGAGAGAAAGAAATCTGATTCGGTGTAGACCAACGGATGAACATTATTGAAATGACAACTCCAAATTATAATTTTTTAATCTATTTAAACGCTTTAACTTTTAGGCGAAATACAAATTCCATAAAGAGAATTACAGATTAGACAATAAAGGATGATATGTGGAGTATCGATACAATTCCCATTAGGAGAAGCTATATACTTCTAGAGCACAAGGGTTTCCCCGGAGGTAGATTAATAAAATCTTGAATTTCCTTATAAGAGGAATCTGCTTGAGCTCTCAAGTATTAGAATAGTCAGTAGTCATTCTTTCATCACTTTCATCATTTCAAACTACCAATCGACACAATGAAGTCGCCTACAATGTTAATCTCATTCGTTACTTTAACTCTCGCTCCTCTGATTAATGCTGCAACTACTGTCTCAGGATCTGCATACGGTTTTGCGAAAGGAGTTTCTGGCGGTGGCTCTGCAGTGGCTGCTGCACCATCTGATATTGCTCAACTAAAATCATGGCTCGCTGATAGTACACCACGTGTAATTCTCATCAACAAGACTTTTAATTTTGTTGGCACCGAAGGATCGGCCACTTCTACAGGATGTTATCAATCCAGCTGCAAGCCTGCCAATGGTGGTCAAGACTACATAGGTACTCTCAGTTGCGAAGCGAATTCTGGTATGGTTACCACTAGTATCACCTACGATGCGGCTGGGCCTACTCCTCTAGATGTCGGTTCCTCGAAAACAATTCTGGGTGTTGGTACCACTGGTATCATTGCGGGTAAGGGACTCAGAATTCCTGCAACTAGCTCCAATGTCATTATCCAGAATGTTCATTTTACCAACATCAATCCGGGTCATGTCTGGGGTGGAGATGCTATCTCTTTGGAGGGAAGCAGGGGTGTTTGGATCGATCACTGCAAGTTTAGTTTGATTGGAAGACAAATGATTGTTTCTCAGTGAGTATATCTTATTCTAGATGATGTATCTTTCAAGCTTACTAAAACTCTTTGCTAGTTTTGCTGCCAGTCAATTCACAATTTCTAATTGTGAATTTGATGGTACCACCACGACCTCAGCCACCTGCAACCGTAACCATTACTGTAAGTTACAATCCTTTTTTAGTCCAATTATGCTCTTACAGATCTACATATAAAGGGAAGGAGAAAAATAGAAGATTCACCAAAAAAGCTCAAGAACTTGACTAATTTACTCGTTCTAAATCAGGGACTATGATGATCGACGGTCCTGGTGACCTCCTCACACTCGACAGGAACTACTGGCATAACTTATCAGGCCGCGCACCCAAGATTAGTGGTTCCGGTGTTGTTACACAAATTACCAATAATTACATGGCCAATAACGCTGGTCACGATTTCGAAACTTATGCCGGAACCAATTCGCTTATCGAAGGCAACGTACTCGAGAGTGTTACTTTACCTTTCGATAGTGCACTTGGTAATGTCTACAATGTTCCAGACTCTGCTTCTTCAAGTGCTTGTAAAAGTTATTTGAACCGCAATTGTGCTTTAAACACCATCACGAACTCGGGTGCTGCTTGGCCCAGTCTCAAAGCCACAGCGGTTTTGACAAAGTTTAAACAATATGATTCATCTGTGAGTATAATTCATCATTCAGTTCTTCCACTCACTTGATTTGATTTGATTCTATTCAAATTATCTCAATTTTTTTTGGAATGTACATTTGCTAACTACCCAATTTACAGTATTTGGTCACTCCCGTTGCGCCTAGTGCTGTTAAGAGCAGTGTTTTAGCCAATGCAGGTGTTGGAAAGGTATAGATACAGTAACTATCAGGATTTTTATTGATTGGCAAACAACTATCAGGATGATCATTTATTGGAAAGTAAATGAGTTTGATTAGGAATTTTGCTTATTGGTTCAAACCAGATGATCATCCTTGAAAAATCAATTGAGTATTTGAAAGTATTTTAAACTTTTCAATCTACTCCTTTACTTTAGCCTGTCAGAAGAATTATTTTCGAACGGTTCTTGGTATTTTAATTTCATTCAATTACAATTTTCTGAATCTCTTGAGATTCAGAATTAGTCTCATCATATGGTGTCAAATATCGATCATGCGATCATAAGAGGACGGTGTGTTGGCTAGCGAGGCACTAGCGCTTCCTTATATATGTACATAGCTTCCCTAGTTAATAATAATCAAGAACGATTATAACCACAATAGACAGAAGTACTTTATACTTATCAATCAACTCGATACTAACATATGTATATGACATACTTCCAGGATCATAATAATCTTCCATGCCCAATTCAAACCCAAAATTATCTAAAGTATCAGAAAAAATACCATTACTACAACACTCGTTTCTTGAGAACCAACAATATCGTTTTGAAGATCTTTAGAAATCTCGATTATTCCATTTCCAATGGTGATTTAGACTAAGGTAGTCTTCATCATCTCATGTCAATCATAAAATAAGCTTAAATTCTTTCCCCACCAGTCTCGGTACCTATAAGCCACTGCTTTCATAGGTATGCGATCTGTACACACAACATGAATCTATTAAATCATCAAATCATCAAATCATCAAATCATCTAATCATCAATCACTCACATCACCCAAGATCAACAATGAAGATAAAAACTTATACTTCCAACTCCATATATTTCTATCTATATATCCATCCATCCATTCATCCATTCATATCCCCACCACTCCCCTTCCATCATTCAAATAATCAATAAAGTCACACTAAGAGGTAGACAGATTTATGGTATCATATGATATCAATCGTATATATGCATTTTAAAATCTTCTCCAATTCTTTACCTCCCCATCCCATCTCGTCCCCTATTATCCTTATCCCCTATTTTCTTTCCATGTCACTCTTGCTCTCAACCCCTTTTTTCACCAAACACCTTACATCTCACTCCCCACACCCCACTCACCCCTCCACACAACACAATCCAACAATCTCAAAACACAAAAAGGTATCAATTAATCCTCCCAAACCAAAACAACCCAATGTAAAAAAACAAAAAAACAAAAAAAACAGAAACAAATTCAAACTTAAACTCAAAATCAAAAATGCTAATGCGCATGTATCCATCCATACACAATTAACTTTCGCTAATTCATCACCTCATAATTTTTTTTGGGCAATTCTTTCGAACCGAATTTCCAACATCTTCCCCATCAACTCAACACGCTTCCTTCATTCGTCTTATCTATGCAATGCAATGCAAAGAAAGAAATGCAAAACCCAAAAATTGATGAAATGTAAATGCCATGAAAAATGTGAGAGTTCCGATGTGTGTGTTTTTTACCCATTTATCCGTCCATGCATTTTTTTCTTCTCCTTTGTCTCGCTACCCATTCTCCGTGTTTGACCATGCTCCCCGCTTCTCATACCCCACCCCACACCCCACATCCCTACCCTAGCAACCCATCAAACAACCACATCCACCGTCATCGGCCGTCTAATAGTCAACCCTCTCAATTTCTCCTCTACTCTCCTCAACACCTCTGGATCTGGCTCTGGTACCACTTTTCGCGGAACAGCTATCATACACATATCACATCTAACATGCTTACATCTTGTACATTCTTGAATGTTAGTTTTTGGATCCGATGAGGTATGATGAGGGAATGTTTTATCGCATTTATGACATGCGAATTTCTTAGTTTTGGAGGATGGTTGATCACCAGGGTAACCATCGGGGTATTTCTTTGTCTTGGATCTAGTGAGATGGATATATTAGTTTGAGAGTTTTTTTGGGGGGAAGAGGAAGAGAAATAGGAAGAAGAGGATATATGCAAGGGGAAAGAATTAATTTTCTTTTCGAGCGAAGCGAGCTATGGGGGTTTGGGGGCTTGCCCCCATAATCAATTGATCAATCAATCAATCAGTCAATTGAGATAAAATGTAATGACGCTCCGCTGGCCCTCCGGGGGACACTGCCGTGGAGGCAGACTATTTGTGTTGACTCGAATATTTGAGACAGAGAGATAGAAAGATAGAAATAAAAGTAATTCAAAATTTAGAAAAGGAAAAGGAAAACTTACGGATTTCTAGGACAATCAGCACAACGAGTATGAGAACAAGTTGTACAAATTTTATTTCCAGCCGTAAAAAGAGTTGAACATTCATGACAAGTTCTTCTAACTCTTTGCATAGGTTTTTTCCTAACCAAAGGTTGACCACCCAATTTTTGACTTGGTAAAGTCATGATTAATTTTTCGGCTTTTTCCCATTCTCTATCAACTTCCACTTTTGTCGGACCAATATTTGCAACTGCAGTTTTTCCTTTCTCCTTCTTCTTTAAAGGATATCTTGGACATTTTGTACATCTTGGATGCTCACAATTGGTACAAATTTTATTGGCACCATATGTTGTATCACATTTATGACAAGTTCTATGAATTCTCATTCGAATAGGTTTTTCGATTCTCCAAACATCTTTCTCTCCAGTAAGAGTTTGCCATTCATGAGGTTCGATTTGTAATTGAAAACGTTCAGCTAATTTTCTAGCTCTTTCAGCATTGATTTCTGCTCGAGATATTTTTGTTGGTTGAGCTTGAGATTGAGATTGTTGTTGTTTTGTTGCGCTAGGAGTAGTGGTTTTGGATTTGGTAGTGGTATTGGTAGTTTGTTTCGTTTCGACAGCAGCGGGAATCGAGACGGGAATTTTCTTAGATGGTTCAGGAGTTGATGTTGGCTTTGATTGCGATTGTGATTTTAATTTTGATGATTGATCAGTGGATTTAGGGACACTAAGAAATTTATGAGTAAGTCACTAATGAATGTGAATGTGAATGTGAATGTGAATGTAAATGTGAATATGAATTTCAATGCTCAATGCTCAATGCTCAATTCTCGAACATAAAACCATACATGGACATGGCGGAAGAAAGAAAAACAATCAAAATAATGTATATCAAAATATCCATTACTTACCTCGGTTCTCCTGTTTTATCTGAAGTTGAAGACTTTCCAACAAATGATAATCTTTTTGATCCATCACTTCTTTTTAAAACTGTCTTCATTCGTCCCAAAACTCGACTTAATCCTTTCTTTTTATCATCATTTGATGTTGTCGGAACTGTAGGTACTGCCGGTGCTCTCGGTGCTCCTTGCGCTGAAGAACTCATTGTTGCGGGGTCCTTTTTTTAAGATATATTCCGTAATCCGTAATCCGTAACCCGTACGTAGTCCGAGTCCGAGTTCGAGTTTAAGTTCGAGTCCGTAGTTCGTAGTTCGTAGTTCGTAGTTAATGTCGATCCGTTGAAATTTATTAGTTGGAATTTTTAGAATTAATTCGTCAATGTATCGAACCGATAAAACCGATGGATATTGAGGAATGTATCTCGATGAAGAAATTCCCAAGGAATTCTCAAGAAACTTCAAAGAAACCCAAAACTCGAAATGAAAGTCGAAATCCTTAAAAATCAAATTCGAGATTCCATCAGTCAATTAATACTTTTCTTCCCTCAAGAATTTCCTTCCTCTCCCAACAAAAAGTGGCGTATTAATCTCCTTGCAGGAATAAAGATTAATCCCCTTTCGATTTTTTTGGTGTGAAGTGTTACTACCATTAAACTTCAATCGATCGACCACCTCGTGCGTTTCGGAACCAATGTACCGGTATACAATGAAGATATTAAAGACAAAAAAATAAGACGATAATTATATGCTGTGTCTTACTAAAACTATTGTGTAAAAGGAATTGAAGGTGGTATCGAGTGATTGGTGTGATAATCAATTGTCTTGAATAATTGTATGACAAAAAGATATATTAGGATGAAATGTTTGAGGTGATAGTTGGTGGTAGTTTGGTAGTTTGGTAGTAGCTGACGTAGTAATGTGGATTTCTTGTGTATAAAGTAAAGTGTATGTTGAGCTGTGTGTATATCCTAACTCTGAAATCTTTGTATCTTATCAAGACAACAAGACAACCTCTTTTAATCGAATCCCAATTCTGAATTATCGAACTTCAGCTATATGTAGAGAGAGATATCGGTTGAAGAAAAAGAGGAGAGAAAAGGGAGATGGATGGGATGATTGGAAATTAGCGAGCCAGCGAGGCAGCGTGCCAGATAGACGGGACAAGAGAGGAACCAAAAAGTAAAATAATGTGGGGGCTTGATAGTTCCCGAATAATCAAAAATGCTTGGTATTTTTGATAGCTTGTTGTTGGTGGAGAATGGTGGAATTGCTTGGATTTTGTTTGGATACCGTGGATATTGTTAAATGTATAAAATGTACCCAGCGAGTATTAAGGTGGTGGTTTCCAAGTGGATGAGTTGGTAAATAAGATGATGATGGGTAGAATGAATGTTAAAAGTAATGAGATAATATGCGATATGATGCGATGTGTTGCGATGAGATGTGATGAGCTGAGATGAGCTGAAATTTTGAGGACAAATATTTTAAAGAATTTCAAATCAAAACTATGGTGAGGTTGATTTCAAGAATGTGGATGTGAGTATGAATATGAGTGTGGATGTGAGTATGATGAATGTGAGTGTGAATGTGAATGTGACTGTGATTGTAAAAAGTAGGTCGTTTAAGTTCTTGACCTTTTCCTTGCTGACATATCCGTCTTGTACAACTCCAAAGAAAAAAGATATTCAAAGGTTCACGAGTGGTGTGTGAGTACTCGTATTTCGGATTCGGGTGATGGTGGTCTCGAATTTGAATTTGGATTTGGATTTGGATTTGAATGATTTATAACAAAAGTTATACAAATAACCACTCTTAAACTCCACTTCTCATAAGATTGTAATTCTGACACGTATCGAAGATTCGAAAGGAGGTATGTTTTGAGTTTTGAGGGAAAAGAGTTGATAATGTACTTATGATTACTTTAGGTCTGGTTTGAAGTTTTTGTTGACATGCAACAATGAGGTGTAAAGTAATATCATTCGATCCAGTTATTCAAGGAGGTCTTTTTTTTTCTAACAAAAAAAAAAGGTTCTGTGTTAAAAGAGGGGGGGTAGGATTGATTTGAAGGATGATTCAGAAGAATAAAAATATTTCATCATTCGAGGGATCCAGGCCAAAAAAGATTTATGTCGGTAGCTTTGTACGATTAGAGGAATAACCTCAAAATATGTAACTTTATCCTAGGGTATATTTTCAGTTTTCGTAGGGTTGGAAAAACTTTAATCTATCCCTATTATCCAATGTCAACTAGAAATGTCTCCTCCTTTTCCCCCACCCACTCACCATGCAAGATGGATTTGAAGGATGACTAGAGGGATGACTAGAGGAATGACTAGAGGAGTAACCTTACTATTGGAACCTCGAAATGAATGGGTGTGGTCAAAATGTACAATTTTGGTTGATGTCCGTGTTCCTCTATGGATCAAAATACTGGGGTACTTGTGTCAAGTATTTGTAGATTTTCGGATTTAGTTGCTTAATAGGTTATTGAGCATATGAAATAGAAGTACTTGAATTTCTAGAGAGGTCCTCCGATTGCCCCGATTTCCCCAATTCTTCAAGATCGTTTATCAAATCTACAACGGTGAATAGATACCGAATGAAGTCAAATATCCATCCAAAAAAGCAAAAAGAATTAATAAAAAAACATGTACACAGTATTCATCACAATCTTTAAACCCGTGAGTACCTCGGTAGATGTAAATTTCATATGTCAGTGATAGGTGATATCTATTATCTAAAGAGTCGAGTTCGGTGATAGGTGATATTCCCCAGGGTCTTTTGATCAATGAACGATATTGCTATTATGGATCCAACTCGGTCGAGACTCGAGGACCATAAAAATGTTTGCATACAAATGATGATTGGGTAGAGTACTCAAATAGCCGTTGCTTCCGGTTTTGTTTTTTGATATCTGATATGTAGTTATGATATTCAAAGATTAAACTCATTCGGTTATCCCCCCTTCAATGATCGCGAAAATCTTAAGACAGGACGACCAAAATGTTTCTTGATAATCCAAGCCAAACCTCTCCAAAAATCCCATCGAATTATTCCTCTCGATTTGTATCTTCAGCAATCAAACCACCAATTATAAAAATCATCAACGCGCTCGGCAAATCTTCACCTCGGAGCACCATTACTCGATTCATATGTGAAAGGTAGGGTAACTTTTTTGATGCCCGTTACATCTACCTATCGACCGCGCGGGACCATCAAGTAAGCAAGCCAAGGATAAATAGGTAGAAATGATTGACCAGCATATTTTCTTCAAAGTCATTGATACTATTCGGAATTTGGTTAAACAAGTTCTGCACCTACTGACCCACGAATTGAAAATATCCCGGTAGGAGGGTGGTGTGGAGTTAACGGAAGAGATGTAATGGTTTGGGAAATTGATGATTTACGCGTCGACCGTCGACGACAAGGCCGGACATCGTTTCAAATAATTTCTTCTTTTCATTCTCTCCTTATTCCTTCCCTCCTTATTCACATACCCAATACATCATGCACCATACTTCATTCATACTTCATACATCATACACCATACAACATATCCCATCCATCAAACTTTCATCCATCACATACGTCCAGAGATCAAACAATCACAATATCACGAAACCATACCCCATCCCATCCCGAAGAAAAGAAAGAAAATATATATATATATATCACAAACTGACATCACTCAAAGTATAAAAAATGGAAATCCCCTCATATTCATGAAAATCATTTCTACGGATCGATATCCCTTCCATCAAGGATTTAAGAATATATCTACCTGTTCACGGCTTTGCATACGGCACAACCATCCCGTTCATCCCGCCACTTATCCCATCATCCCATCCCATTTTATAAGTTCAACCCAACAAACGGTAAAAAGCAAGATCCTCTCCAAAACCCTCCAAGACCCTCCAAAACCCTCTCAGAGACCCTCCCTTCTCCTGGAAATCCCTGGATAATCATCAAATGGAACGAGCGCTGATTTGATCGACCCCAAAACCCCACTCAATCAGATCCATAATCGGAAAGTGAAGGGATGTCACACACACCCAAAAGCAAACATTATATTACCACCATGTAGCACTGTCGAAAGAAAAATCAAAATGATTCATTATGATTTGATACCCAAAAACCAAACCAGTCATCATTTTCTTTGTCATAGTCATCCGGTACTTTGATGGTTTTTGGTGCCTTGCCATGGCATTGGTATTATTCCCAAGAATGTACTCCGGTAATATTTTGGAATGGTCTTGGCTCTTCTACCCTGCATTTGGTGTGGATGAAATGAACGAATGAGGTGATTGCTTTCGTATTTTACGATCCGCATGATTCTATTCGTCAGTTGCTCTTCCTTTGACTTTTTCGGATTTACGAAGTAGAGGGAAGGGAGGTAAGGTTACTCTGGAAGGAATAATAATAGTCAAGGCATTCTTTCACACCTACTCCACGTGCTGCTCGTACTTTGTAGATAGAATCCTAAGAAAAATATCGGCAGATGAAATCTATCTTGTTGCCGAAACGTATAACTCTGAATAAAAGATTGCACTTCATTCAATCACATTACAGTGTCATATCCGATAGACCTAGCACTTTCGCCTCTTTCTTCAGCATATAGTACACCTTAGTCTAAGCATTACAAGACATCACGAACCTCTAAAGATGTGTCAACGTAATCGTGCTACCACTCCAGCCAGCCAACCCGAGTAATACACACACCCACGTACATACATACTTACATACTTATTTACATACATAACCCTCCCTATACACATATATCCATGCATCCAAGTTTGAACACAACATATCTACAAGCTAAAATCACACTATCATCTTCAGTAAAAGGGAGGTAAATAATCCGGACCCATCCATTCCAAATAAACTTTTCCATAGATTAACGCCATCTGCACGCCAACACATTTCCAGAAACTCTCACATGCCATGCGATATGAAGTCGCAGCATTGCAGAAAACGGTATCACAATGGAACATGAGTGCATGAAAATATATGCTACTTGTGTACCATACAATATATACAAGAGGAGCTAGAACATAATTGATATCCGAACTTTGGATTGGTTGATGTAAATTGGGGGGGGGGGGGGGGGAGGGGGAAGGGGATGTAACGTGAAGTATTGGGAATAGTTAGTTGGATCGCTTGGAAAGTTGTGATACTGATTGACGGAGTACGCAAACACAACACGAATCGAAAGGGGGAAAACATGAGGTTGGAGATACGATTCGATGAGATACGATTCGATCACGATATGATGCATTCATTTACATACGCAGTCCTCCGTATTTCCGTAAATCATGAACAGTAAAAGAGGAACCGGCTATCTTTTTCCCGAATGAATGAATGGGAAATCTTCCTATTGTACAGATAGTACGAACTACAGTATAATGATTATAGTTACTTGCTTGGTGGCTGGCTGGCTGGCCGGCTGGCTACGGAACGACATCACGCAAACATCACGCAAAAAGCACATCACAAACACCACCAAAATCAAGCTTTCAAAACAAAAGACCCATCTAGTGAGTTGTGACCGATCTGGCAAAACCACGGATCGATATTTCTCAAACTCTATCTATACATTCATATATCAAATCATTCCATTCCATCATCCAAACTTGGAAGCTTCTGTCCGGTATCGAAACTCCACTCCTTCTAGGGTGGAAATGTAGTCATGGTTATAGGTTTGGATATACATACCATAGACAGATAGGTACATATACATACATACATACATACATACATACATATATCCATCAATTCATATGATATACCCGCGGCATATACATGCGCGCAAAATCAAAAACAGAAAACATCAAGGAAGATCTTCTATCCAAAGTATCTTCATCCCCACCCAAAGAAACGGCGATAGGGTCAAGAAATGTACAATGACGATATATCCATCTATTTATCCATCTCCGAAACCCTTTGATGAATCGTCATGGAAGGGGAGAGGGACCCAACATTTAACTTTTTGTCCCAGAGAAAAAACTTAATTCTCAACGGTTGTTGAACCCAACCTGATTAACCCATCACACCGTTACATTCACTGTCGGACTTGGATAGCTTTTGAGTACGAGGATTTATAAGTATCTTTTCATAAAGTAGAGATATATATATAATAGATGTGAATTCTGTAACTTCAACAGAATATACATGAATATATGTATGTATGTATGTATGTTTGTGTGAATATTTTATGTACGTACAATATACATTGTACAGAGTCGAAATGGATGTCAAATCTCTTTCAAACGAATCAATAATTGACATGTCTGTCAAATTCTCCATGGCGCCGGGCTAGATTCTTCGGTGTGAGACATCCTTGCGTGGCTTTTTTTTTTGGCTGGAAATGAAAAATGGTCGATGAATTGATAGATGCATGAATGAATATCCACGGACTAAAAAATTGAATCGAATCAAAGATGAGTGGATTATGATTTAACTCATCATGCCATCCAACCCATACCCTACATGCCCAATGCACCGTTACGGTACCAGCTATTCGGGAAAAATGCGGTTTCTGGTATCTTCCCGGGAAAGAGGATGGGGCGGCGGGAGACACAGAGGGAATTTATGTATGAAAATGGATAAGAAGAGGACAAAGCTTTGTGTCGATAAGCTGAAGATATATTTTCCTAGGTATGAGTGGGTGGGTGGGTGAGTGTGGTTGGGGGTTGGGGGTTGATGTTGGTTGAAACATGGAACCAAAAACAAAAGTAATATTTTCATACTCCATACCAGTACATATCATGATTTGGAAATTGTGGTTTGATATTTTGATTTGATATTCGATACATACCCATACTCTATGGATATCTGTCCTTGTATTCAATCCCTCCCTTCGTCTCGAATCTCCGCACCGTGTCCTCGCTCGTAAGATAGAATAGGATAAGTATGAAATATTCAATCAACGCCACATCGAATCATTCCAACTCCCCCTTCGTCGAATATCCTACCCATCACCATTGACAATTTCTAAAATCGGATGATTCTTGCGGCACAATCAATTTTTTTCTTATCCTAGTCGTCTTTATTTCTTTCTTTCTCATTTTCTTGGTTCCTGCCTTTCTTTCTTCCTTTTTTCCTTCTCCCCTGAACTATCTCATACACTATGAGTCTCATCTCATCACATCACATCACATCGAATGCGGATGTATCTCCTCTGAGCGGACGTTTGTCCTGAATCTTTAAATATAGAATTGAGATTTTCACCAATAGTATTTTGTACTTCGTAAATCTCAATCTTGGACTTGCTCAAAGTTTCTTTTCTTTGATTTGAGATTTCTTTCGTCATGTTCATTGACAGATAGAAAGGTAGGTACGTAGGCAGGTAGGTAGGTAGGTAGGTAGATCAATTAGGCTTTCCTTACTTCCACAAATCACCTCATCTTAACTTACAATTGATTGATGAACGTCAATTCAATCACTCTACAAGTCTGTGCTTTAGGGTTCATGACGGGAAGTCTAAAAATTAACTAATTACCTCCCCCCATCGATAGGTAAGGATTAGTTTACCTCTTTGTTTTGGATTTCATGAATTTTTGGTAGTAATGTGAAGTGAACCAAAGGGATAGCTTATGAATGGTGGAATGAACGAGCTCTCAAAGTGGGAAGAATGGGGACGGGTAGAACCGCCCATTTGGTCGGCGCTGAGATCGTTTATTGATCTTTCCTTGGGGGCTTTCTTGAGGCGTGACGGGAGGTTAGTATTGCGGCTCATCTGGTGGCTCTATTTATAAATTTTAGGTGGCTGTAAAGTATTTGGTAGAGGGAATTGTGTGATGATTGTGATGATGATGATTTTGATGATGATATACTGAATATTTATGTGTGTGAAGACAGATGTAGAAAAATAGAAAATCATGCCATCTTTCGATTTCTGGAATTTCTAGATACGTAGAATTAATTCGTAGTTGATATTGATTGTATCAATAATTGTATCAATGTCACGGATACTCCAGTGTTCAACCAACAAATCGCAACTCTAACCGAATACCCTGAATTTCCACTCAGCACCCCCCCACACCCTCTAACGCACGCCACTTTTCGCTAATTGAATTCCCAAGAAACTCCCAAGCCTCATTGTTCCAAGTTTCATCCCGACACAAAATAAGCAATCATACATACATGATATTCAGATCCAATACACAGGGTCTTGGGAATTTTGATACGACACTGGTGAAAGGTACCAGGTAAGCTTTTGTATTCTGATTGATTGATTACATTATAAGACGTGGAGGTTTTACATATGTATATATATAGAAATCACAATACAGCGATATTCCTAGTAGTTCTTCACATCGAATCATCATGATTGGAGATGAGAGGTGAAAAGATGAAAAGATGAAACAAATGATTCGGCGATTAATCATTCATTACTGACTGGAATTCTTTGAATCAGTCGGGATGATAAGAATAGAAATGAAAATATACGAATTCTCGTACGAGATATGAAGGATAGGTGATCGAGTTGAATGCACATGAAACTTGGATCCAAAGAAATCAATCCAGTAAGCAAGGTCTTACCTGTTAGAATATATAATTTCTATCAAAAATAAAGATAATGGGGGTTTTCTTTATTTACAAAATATATTTCCTCGCAAGGACTCCCTAACTAGGAGGGTTAGAAAGATATAAATCTTGATGTTTCGGAAGAACATCTCCAAGATCGTCGGTAACAAGTTGTCTTCGGATTGGGTTCTCGAATCTCGATGTAGTCTCACCTCAATCTCATCAATTAGTGATGATTGATTGAATAGTAACCGTGCGTGCGAACATGCGTGCCGAGCGTGCGTACGTATGTGCGCTCATAACATTATACGGAAATTTCACGAAGCAAGGAACTAGGTAGGTATGTACTGGGTCATTTGGACGATGGGGAGAGTAAATATGGGGGTTCTTCAAGATTGTATTCATCCGAAGTGTTTAGATTGATGGGGTGGATTGAATGGATTGAATGGATTGAATTGGAATGGAATGCGAGGGAATTTCGTAAGGTTTGCCTATTTCTGCTAAGCTTATTAAATGGAGCTTTTCAATATATAATATAAATGAATATCGTTCGATTTCATACGCAATTTATAGTTAAAAAAAGACGGCAGTTGAATTTTGAAAAATCCAAGTGCCGCTTGGAGGGAAAGTTGTGTGGGTTTGTGTATAGTATAATGACATGATTTCTTTCTCAGTGGTAGTATATTGTATATGTTCGCTTCTTTGTTTCAATGGTTGGTGGAAGAATGTAAGAGTGGAATGTTAATCTTTGATAGTTTTTAAGTGTCATTTTGATTAGGAAATTTGTTCGATTTCTGTGAGAGATGTTCTGTAAAGTAATACTGAAATTGAGAATAGAAGTGTAAATGGACCACCTGTTTGCTACTATTTCCGTAAGAGTTATATTTCAGGATAGAAAAAGGGAGGAATTATACACTGACGGCGTGAGGTAGCGAGTAATATAATTCTTTCTGATTTTGACAGAAGAAATCTTGTATTTTCGGTTGAGTCCGTTCGCAAGTAACTGGCGAGACTTGTTTATGGAATATGATATTCCTTATTCATGTGAGCAATAAACGACTGTAGCTGGGGTATATAAGATTCTTACTATCTAAGATAGAATTACTCGGTTGAAGAGTCATGTATAGGGGAAAATGAAGTTATAAGTAGACTAATATAGAAGGAGTTTGAGTTAGTGTTACGATACTGATAGTCCATTCGTTAGAGGTTTAAGTAGATTGATAAAGCTGCTCGATGATTTTGTGAGTGAGTTGGAATTGGGGAGAAATATTTGTTTTGTATTTCTTGAGAGGATGATATAACTATGAAATGATGAGCAAAGTCGATGATGAACCTGGTTGATGATGAGAAATGTTGATCCCATCATGGTACACTATAATGAAGTATTGAGAGAGTATCCATCTTGAAGTTTTTCTTTCAACGGGGGATAAGTATAGATATTCTATTTCGTGTGAAGTGCTTGGTCTTGATAGAAAGGTAAGATTTTGAGAATGAGTAAGAGAAAGTATTATGAATTATGAATTCTAGAGATGGATTTATATGATTTTTGGAGCTCATAGTTTGATTTTCAAATCAATAATGATGCATGATCATGACACCGAAGAAATCAAGGGAAAATTAAACAACAGTATAAACATGATGCATATGATGCAAGGACGTTACTTCCCATTACAATGCTACCTATACCCCCTCGCTAGATTATAGATGAGAGAGATATATTTCTATTCTAAGAGTATACTTAAGCTCTCCATTCATTCTCACTTTTAGAGCCTAGAAAATAACTCGTTATTCCAAAGTTTATGTTTCATGTACAAAATTGGCGTGAAAATATCTTGATACAGTCCAGACTATTCTATTTTGTGATGACCACTCGCCTAAGTTTTAATAACGAAACTTCCCCTTTGTCATGGATAAGTGACTATAGCTTATAGTTCTTTAAGAAGAAATTTGATTGGTGAATTGCCGCTCATTAAACAAAGAGCTGATTTCTATCGAGATTTTGTTGCATATCTAATATCGGGCGCCAGTTTATGAACTTGCTTCTTCATTTTTGGATTTGAAAGTCAAGTGATCATTTCTTATCTCGTAGCATAATTGGTTAATTTGGTAAAAAATTGAGACTTCTCAAAATTTATGTTGCACATCTAGAATTGGGCGCGAGTTCTTGAACTCATTAGTGGCGAATTTATAGGGGTGAACCCCGTTGGCGAGCATAAATTTCTTTGTTGTCACATGCAGTCAGCTTGACAATGAATGAAGTTGGGTACATTTCAGCTGAGAAAAGTTCCTTAGCGAGGTCACCTGTACAATTATTTCGTGTATAGCACTACAAAATTCCTTTTCCTGTAGAGATAATGTGATGTAAGGTAGCATTTTCTCCGCAATTTTTGACGTTCGGTGTGAAACTACATACATGAGAAGGTAGGTTTCATATTTCATATCTATTTCACCTTGAATATTAATCTATTTGAATCTATTTGTGATTCCATGTGACTTATAATAATAGATTAAACGTTGTATTTCGGGCTCCTCGCTTACCATTTAAATTTTTTGATATGTTGGGCATTCACTTCTTGATCACTTCTTAATTATTTCACAAAGAGTTATATCTATGATGTTTCAATATACTTGTCCATGCAAACAATCATAATATCTATCATGTATACAAATACAACTGAATCAAGTAACAAAACCGAAGATAATGCCATTCTAAATCATTTAATTCGGGGCGGAGAATCGGGACGGAGAACAAATATTTGCTCCTACTAACTTAGTTATACAAATCCAGAGAACTCATTAGTTGTACTAAAATAGAAAGATCTAGCCCATTACTTCTTTACAATAATAGCTACCAGTGATTTACTTTCACGTGTCGAGATTTCCCCATTTTCTCCATTCCAAATAAAGTATGAGGGGTAGTAGTGGGGCAAACCATACATCTTCAATCCTAAAGCGGGACTTCTGCATTACAACCCAAATGATTGAACTCTCCCCCTTTCGGTTCAACATACATCAAAGTGGATTTTCTACCCACAATTAACCTCAACGGAACTACATATTCTAGGTAAATGTAAATCAAACGATATTCAACAACACGTGGAGTATTTATAACCAAGTCATTATTTCAGTAGTAAAAAAGGTAGTTGCGGCAAAATAAGATATGCAACAAATAAATCAACATTATCATGTAGTGAAACAATATGAAATCAGTGGAATCAGTGGAATCAGTGGAATCAGTGGAATCAGTGGAATCAGTGGAATCAGTGGAATCAGTGGAATCAGTGGAATCAGTAGAATCCGTGGAATCCGTGGAACCCGTGGAACCCGTGGAACCTTAAATGCAAGTATCCCCGCACTATGAGTAACACCTTGAGTAGTACAGGAACGATAACTTATTTATCAAATTGACGCCATATAGATGGTGGGTATACCGCGGAGCAGTCCGCAAATCGAGATATGCAACAAAAAGATTTTGAAATATGATAGGAATGTGTGGTAGGTCAAAGTTGAAGAGAAAAATATACTACGTTACATTTGAAATGTCACTAGAATTGATCAAAATGTAATACAAATGATATGGTGATTCCCGAAATGTGAAACTCGATGTGCAACAAACGTGGTTATAATGATGATGGTTTTGAATATGGATTGTAAAACGGATGCGTGTTTGTGTGAGAGAGGGAGAATTTTAATGTATGATGATGTGGTGTTAAAGAAAGGGGGGGGGGGGGGGGGGTAAATTCTTAGATAAGGGTTTTTAAAAAAAAGAGTCGTGATTGTATGTGTAAGTACGTTGGAGATGTGACGTTGAAGTCAGTTATTTGCTACTCTTCCCATAGGTCGAATATGTCGATTATGCACCTCATTCCTAATTCATTCATACACGCATATATCCTTCAAACATGACACTCTCTAACTCGGGTTCATAGCCATATCTCTAATTCTTACTATTGATTTCCAGGAGATGCCCGAAATATGAGATATGCAACAAGTAACCTAGTGCGTCATGCACATCACCAAAGATTAAACCATGGAATGATCCGCAGATTACGATGTGCAACAAAACCAAATTCTTGGGAAGTACCCGCATGAATTTATGGTGGCATGATTGATGAAGTTGTGTAACATTGTTAGAAAGACTCGTGATATGAATTAGTTATCGAGAATTATCTTGAATGTCACTGGTGCGAGCCTTGTCGGGTCAGAAGAAGTTATACAAGAGCTAATATGTAAGGCTATTTGTAATAGTCGAATCTCAAAGAATTCTTGAAATGTTTTTTTGGTTAGAAGGTTTCTCGTGATTGATGTCTTAAAAATAGATGGGAGATTTTTCGGCAATTCGATATATCTTTAACTCCCGAGTATCGTCAGTCGAGAATTTGTCGGAAAATACACACGAAGTTGGTTTTGACGGAGTTGGGTTTGTAACTTTGTTCCAATATTCAACAGGAAAGCAATTGTCACCTGTCTACTCAGCCTAGTGGTGTCAAATTTATTCTGGAAAGTTATGTCACTATTTAAAGGAGTTGGATGTTCCGAATCATTCATCTACCCCTATTTAGGCTCGTCAAATCATCAATCGCTTCGAATGAAAGCTTCACATAACTCTATCATGAGTTCACAATATATCATTCAAAAATAAAGTCATAAATTTATGGAATTGAGTCTAGATGATAGTGACTAGAATCATCTTTGACATTACAAGCCCAGATTTTATATTTGAGGAGAGTGGATGTCAAGATTAGACGAGAGCTATATGTCAATTCTAATAGCGAAGTCTTACAGGATTGATTTATTGAGAATGAAAGAAATCATATCATACATGAATTAATTGAGTTTGATTTAACTATCGACTAGTTCGGTAATATTGTGGTTTCTTTTGTCGTCGAATTTCCCTTCATTATCAAAAAACAGAAAGTCGTTGATCATCCTGCATTTACGACCAATTGCATCAGAATAGAAGGGGACAAAAACTCTGTTACTATGCTTACAAGTATCTCAAACGTAGTTTTCAGATCTTTTGAATCCTTACTTAAAATTTTGTCAGTTCAAACCCAGTTGGATATTTTCACCATTTTCGTAAATACCATGCTACTAATATTCAGAGATTCACGTGATGTGACGGTTAATTAGACCTCACTTTTATGATTCAAAATATCCTCATTACTCAAGCAGTCTCAATGTTATTTGTATCTCCAACTATCTCACTTGACTCACTACTTTTTCATCATCAGTACTAATTTCGATTTAATTCTACCCATCAATGTTTTTCTTCTCCTTAAATCAGGTGATTGTCATTAACCATATGATGATGATTGAAGTTCCATGTCAAAATTGAAGTAAACAGAATTCCAACGATGATAGTACGGGCTTACAAAGTTTGAAGTAAATGTAGTAAGATTAAGACTTCTCCGGATAATCCGATTCGCGGCTGAATATATACTAATTTTTCCTTAAATGATCATATAAGTGACACGTACAATAATTCCAACCAACATGTTACCAACATATTACCCACACGTGCTTCAAAGGCACAGTAGTTTGATAACACAATTTGATTGGTTATGATGTAAGTATTTTGTATGGTAGTCTTTGGTTTGCTTTATCTTCTGATGAAATATTTCTACTTCTCAACTTCTTGCTTCTCATTTTCTTACTTCTCATTTTCTCGTCTTGATCATCAGAATATCATCTTCAATTCTACGTCCAATCTACTATCTCTTAAATTCTGTATTCCCCCTCGAAACAATTTCACCATGAAGTCAGTAATTGTCAAAACAGCTGGTAAAGCTATAGTATCCAATATTTCCGAACCAGCTCTAAAGCCCGATTTTGTGAAAGTCAAAACTGTTGCAGTAGCCATCAATCCAAGTTTGCACACACTTCAAATAATCCCTTGAATATTAAATTAACCTTAAAATAAGCGGATTTTCATCATGCATCAGGTGTTGCACCAAATGGTCATATAATTGGATGTGATTGTTCTGGTATAGTTGAAGAAGTAGGACCTGAATGTAAAAATTCGGATTTGAAAAAATGAGATCGTATTTGTGGAGCTTGTCATGGTGGAAATACTGTTAGTAACTTCCTCTCTTCACCCCTCTCATCTTCACCCCTCTTCTCTTCACACTCTCTCCTCATCACCTCTCTTATCTTCACCCCTCTCATCTTCACTCCCTCTTCTCTCCGCCCCCCTCTCGCCTTCATTCCCTCTCAGCATATCTCATATCTATACCTCTCTCAACACATTCTATAAAAACACTAATTCTTAATAGAATGATAAAGAAAGTGGTACCTTTGCCGAAACCATTTTTGCACCAGATGGTATCTTGACCAAGATCCCAGAAAATATGTCATTCGAAGATGCAGCAACAATTGGTGTAGCAATCTTAAGCACGGGTCAAGCTCTTTATATGAATTCGAATCTTCCACTTCCTACTGAACCTACTAAAACCCCATTTCCAATATTGATTTATGGAGGAAGTACAACTTGTGGAGCTATGGCAATTCAATTCGCCAAATTGTGTGTTCCTCCTTCGAATTGTGTTCCACCTCTCAAATTTCCTTTAATTATTGTCTGAGAAGACACTCAAACTATGGGATGCGAGATTAAACTAACTAAACTAGATCCGGTCTCACAGTCATAACAACTTGTAGTCCCTCCAACTTTGATTATGTCAAATCACTCAGCGCAGATGCAGTTTTCGATTACCATTCTCCTACTTGTGGAGCTGATATTCGAGCTTATACTAATTCATCTCTTCACTACATTTATGATTGTATATGCTCTGAATCTACATTCGCTATCTGTGCTAAGGCTCTCCCCGAGAAAGGAACTTCTACCGGGGAATTGAAACTTATCGGTGTACTCCCTGTGGACACATTTTCAAGAAAGGATGAGGAAAATGTTGATGCCAAAGCTTTCTTAGCATACACGGCTTTTGGCAAAGCATTCTCAAAATTTGGTTTGGATATCCCGTTTTATCCAGAGCATTATGAATTTGCAGTTCGATTTTGGAAGATAAGTGCAAAGTTACTTGAGGAGGGGAAGATAAAGAATCAGCCTACTATTGTGAGACCAGGAGGGTTAAAGGGAGTAATTGATGGGTAAGTAAATTTCTTTATTTTGTCTGAAAGATGAATTTATGCGAAGTGGAGTTTAAGTATGTTGGAGGTATCGGAAGGTAAAGTTAGTGCGGGAAAATTGGTTTATAGAATTGATGAAACCCCAACGGATGAAGAATTGGAGAAGATAGGAAATGAGGAAGAACAGAAGATTAAAGGACCTGATCTTTACAAATCTCAATGGATGAAATAATTGATGATCAGAGTTTTCAGGATATGTCACATGTTACGTCACCTGAATGGTCATGATCTTATTCGTTATCGAGAAAGATAGTAGGCTTTCATCTCTTTTTGATTTACTTGAAGCAATTTATCTTGTCAATAACATCTCAATTCAAATATTCCGACCTAAAGCAAAAATGGCCATCAAAATCGAGGGTTTGTGTTCGTTTTGTCTGTTGATAGATACCTTTCTCTCCGAAAATGAAATTCCAGTCTATTTTCGAACATTACCGAATAAATTGGAAGAATCATATACATATCAATTCCTAGAGGTGGAATAGTATGAAGAATGTACATGTAATCATCAATCCAGTATGAGTTGACAGATCATGTTCACTAGACTTGTCACATGACTCGATTCTCATCTAGGTCATATGTTTCAAGATGAGTCGCATTAATAATTTCGTGGATTTACAATCTCACTGATGGGGTAGGCATTCACGCATTCACGCATTCACCCAAATTATGGCTTGTTACGTCGTCTTCCATAGAAATAAGCTTCTGCAGATTTCATTCATAAAGTGCGAAGGCTGTAAATCAAACATGTGAATTTTGCTCTTGGGGAAACGAAACCAGTAGAGCAAACGAACTCTATAGAATAAGATAGAAAGAATTATATGATTGCTCTCAATTGAGTAACTAAATTCGAGTTACTGAATCACTTGTCTGCTCACCTTCCGTGGCGTCGAATTTCTTTAGTGAGGTATAGATGACTACCAACATAACCAAATCTCTTTTCCATTCGAATTTCCGAAAGCATGTAATACTAAACATCAAAGAATCAGTACCAATGTTACATCTTAGAATGGGTAAGAGAATCAAAACATGTATCAACACAGACAAATTCAGCATGACAGTGAGTCCAGTTGTTGAGTTTGTAAAGTATCGCTTCTTCTTGCTCATAAAAATACCTTATCTCAACATCATCATCTGGCGTTAGAGCAGTGCCAATGACCTCACCAACAATTGCCTGTGGAGCATCAGAAATAATCATAATTGTAACAGTGAATGGATCCTCGGGCATCATCACTGTCCATGATTTACCATGCCATTCGACTATTTCGTCTGGATTGGTTGAGGCAATTGAATCGGGTGGTAAATGGGATTGGGCATTTGTTAAGGACAAAGAGTATAGTATTTGAGAACAGAATTATTTAGTAATAGAATTGGCACAATTAGTGGGGTAATATGCGTCCACATTATCTCTAGTTGAGATGAGAGCTGTAGAATTGGAGATGGAGAATGTAAAGAAAAATAGTGCAAGTAGGTGAAGATTGATTAATTTTGGAGAGAACATTTTGACAGAAGATGTTAACAGCTGATTCTCAAGAAAGATATTTCAAATTATTTTTTTAATGTATATTAGACACTACATTGTGGAGAAATAGGTAGCTTTAGAAGGACTGTACTGAGACAGAATGATATTTGTTTCAATTGTCGTTAAATCGAATTCGCATACCAAGACTGATGCTTGCTTAAAGTTCAATATGTATTGATCATAAATGGTAATAATTGACTCTTATTATGCATCAATAGTGAGACGAGCTGCTGCGTCGGGAACATTACGGATTCAAGTGGAGAATGACTCTTTCCCGGACAACCCTCGGTATCAGCTGTTCACCTCCATCTAGGAATGACTAAACTACGAAAGGCAGAATCAAATATCGACCACCAGGGAATGATTGGAATTGAATAACCTCTATTCAACTTCCTTGAATGAAGTAATGAAGTCGAATTAGAGTTCGGAGTTCCGAGCTTTAGTGTTAAATCTCTCCACTCATATTCGGCTATTCTAATGACCTCAAGACCTCAACTATAGCATTGGCCAAGTTTCCAGTCTCCCATATTTCGTTGTGAGTTCCTTTCAATTGATTTTTGAGATTTTTCACCACTACTCCTCCATTAATACCGTGCACATTCTTCACCATAACATCAATTTGTATCTCATCAACCAATTGATCATTTGGTGAAGTAGCAAAAGCAAGAATCTTTCCACTTCTTCCAAATTCGTCAAAGTTGGAAAATCTCGCTGGTGAAACTTCATCCCAGATTTGTTCATCAGACCCGAATGCTTCGGTGAGAAATTCATTGTATGCAGGATGGGGATTCGTATCACGAAGTAATCTTAGATCGTAGATTCCAGCTGCTCCAAGAACATATCGTGGAAGTTTGAAATTCAAATCCTCATCTGGTATACCACAAGAATGCAAATATTCTTTCCCCATCAAAATTTGCATTGATAGCGTTGCACCACATGAATGACCAACTAGTAGATATTGATCTTCGATGGAGTGTTTAGATTGTAAGTAAGATAGTGCAGAACATATATCTTGTATATGATCAGGATGCTTAGCATTACGATATTCGTGCTTCGGAACTGAAGAAGAATCTTGAGGAAACGATGGATGAGAAGATAGACGATAATTGATGGATGCAAATGAGGCGATCTTGGATCCAATAGATGAAGACACAAGGCAATTGACCGTTGGAATAAAAGAAGAGGATGTCACAAGTGGATCACGCCACGCTCCTCCATGGATGTAACTGAAAGGATGTTAGAATGGTGAAACGATGTAAATCACGTGATGCAAACATGAAGTGTGACAGATTCGGGAGTTTTTACATTACCCAAATCTTGGATGAGGTTGTGGAAGGGTTTCCAATGGCTCCCGTGAGAGGCTTATCATCTTTGCTATGTCTTGTAGTAAAGATACTCAAAGTCTGCAAATCGTGCTCTTGTGCGTATTTGACATCTTCTCTTAGGAAATCGACATGAGCATTAACTGCTGAATCATCTGAAACAGTCATTGTGATTTTGAGTTTTTGGATCCTAGGACGTGATGTTATGAATTTGGGAATATCGTCAAAAAGTAATGCAACTCATCACCAATGATAAAGCTGTAATGTCGGAAAGTGTGATGTACTAGCAAGGACCGCGAGAATCGATTTGGTAATACGCTAACGGATCGGAAGCGGAATGTCTTACATAAGTCATGATAAAGCTCTAGCATTCCAAGAATTCGCCAATTAATCCCATCTTCAAAAAGTCAAACTATTTACACAACACGGAAGCGGATGCGGAAATCATTCAGCTTAGTTGTATCTACGAATCATTCCTATCTTGACGATAATTAAGTGAGGGGTTTCATCCCAATGCAAGATGTTGCAGCCTTTGCGTTTAACCAATTTGGAACTGCACCAGCTATATTCATCATAGGTAAGGTCTATGGTGATGCAATAGGGAAGTTATAAAGAGTGTCAAGGTAAAACACTCTTATGTTTTCATTTTGGGTCAAGTAAAGCTTTCATTTTCTCATTTGATTTCAAATATATCAATATCTGTGAGTTAGTTTCATCGAGATTCAATCTTATCTCACAGTCTTCAATATTTCGGTCAACATTTCGGCGTCAATCAACATTAGCTCCATGTCGAATTCCTGGAGAGAATTGGATATCGGTGTGATTGGTGGTGGAATAGGTATGCATAAATTCCATCCGGGTCGGCTCACAATAGCTAATAAATCTCAAAAAATAGGTGGTCTCGCTGCTGCAACAAGTTTACGACAAGCTGGACATCGAGTCACAATATATGAACGAGCGGATTTCGCTGGAGAAGTTGGTGCTTCTATATCTTGTGCGGCGAATGGCACAAAGTGGCTCGAGGATTGGGGTGTCAATATCTCAATTGGACGACCGGTGGTTCTAGAAAAACTTATATCGCATGATTGGAAAACTGGAGAGGTGCAAAATGTATATGATTTGGCCGACTACAAGAGTAGATGGGGATACGTTTATAATATGTTTCACAGAGTCAACATGCATGAGATGTTGATGGACTCTGCTACAGGGTCAAATCATTCCGGCATACCAGCAATCCTAAAATGCAATCACAAATGCGCCGAGATCGATCATGAACAAGGCGTTGTTACTTTTGAGAATGGTCTAACAGTCAAACATGATTTGATTATTGGTGCAGATGGTATTGGGTCACAAGTACGAAAAAGTCTAGGGATTGTGCCGGATCGAGAATTATCTACATCTACGTGTTTGCATTGCATCATCGAAACAAAAGATGCAAGGAGATTAGGACTTCGAGATCTATCGCCGAACAGTGCTATCGAATTTTGGGGTGGACAAGGAATTCACAAGATTGTATTTTCACCATGTCGAGATGGAGAAGTTCACTCATTTTATTGTTTCTTTCCAACAAACGAAAGTCCTCATGCTGGCGAGGGATGGAATATTAATCTTTCTGTTGAAGATATTCTCAGGCCATTTCCTGACCTCGATCCGGAACTTCTTGCATTATTCAAGAACTCAACTGACGTAAAACCATGGAGATTATTTGTTCATCAACCATATCCATATTGGCAAAAGGGTACTACTTGTATTCTCGGTGATGCAGCACATCCTATGCTTCCAGATCAAAGTCAAGGAGCATGCCAGGCTTTAGAAGATGCGGCCGCATTGGGTATAATTTATGGAAAGAAATATGGATTTGCAAATTCAAAAACAACCATTAGCGAGGGGCTAAAGTTGTATGAACGAATTCGTAAGCCTAGAGCTTCTCGAGTACAAGCGGCTAGTGCTCGTGCTAGGGTAAATATTAACGAACGGATCGGATTTTCATCGAATACCAACAACCCTAATTACAAAGTATTGGATGAGAAGAAGAAATTGACAATTGAGGAGATGAATGAATATGATATGGGTTTAGATATTGAGAGACAGGCTTCGGGTACACAATCAGAAGTCGAGATGAGGGCCAGTTTATAAACTTGAATACTTGCTGTTCTGGATTTCGGGGGGAAGTACATCAAGGAGTACTTCAAGGAGTATATCAAGGAGTTATCAAGGAGTTATCAAGGACTCATCGAGGACTCATAAGGACCCTCGATTTCTGGATATCTTAGATGGTATAATTTTCAACATGTTAAAAATTCTATAATAACTTCATGATTTATATTCAAAATTGAATCCACTCGTAACAGCTTTGAACATCTTATAATTACCACGTAAATTTTGTATTGAATATCATATTCCTACCTACTCGGGTAGGAAAGGAGGATGATCCGAATAACATCCGTTCTCCGCCGGGAACCCCTGCTTCTTCATCTGACCCAAATCTGGTTAGTAACATAATTATGACTACTACTAGTGCACTAATTGCATTGACTTCTTTATCAATATACTAACTTTTATCCCACTCACGCATTTCAATTAATAAATAAACATCATGATAGATGAACGACCTCAACCTCTTTGCACATTTCATCGAAAGTGCTTCAATGTCAGAACGTCCAGCAAAACGTATTCGTCAAGCATGTGAGCCATGTCGGTACGTAATAGTTCTTTTCATTTGGATAAAGGGATGGCGAGTATGAGAAGTGGGGAATTGAGGAACTTGAATATATAAAATTGTTTTGACTGATGAATAACTGGGAAAAGGCGCAAGAAAACGAGATGTCCAGGTGAAAAACCAATATGCTCGCATTGTGCGAGATTAAGACAAAATTGTTATTATGCCGATGATGGTTCAAATCATGTCAATGAGAGAACCTCGATTGAGAGAACTCCATTACCCACACCGACTAGGATACAAGAGAAAAGCCACGTGAGATCAAGTGATATAAACTTGGTAAGTCACAAGTGTAGGACTTTGATTATGAATATCAACACTTACAAGATTTACTAGGAAGATAGATTGAAATCAGTTGAGGCCCAACTTGCAGAGGTCCTTTCAAATCAAGTAGCTATGAGTAGGAGTGCGTCAAGACATATGTCAAATTCTCCTGTTTTATCACAATTGGGACAGACAATGAGGACACCAAATGTTTTTAGGCTATCGAGTAGGTGAGAATTTTCAATGCAGTAATATGTAAGATTATTAAATTGACCAAATTAAAGCAAACTCCCACCATATGAGGCAGTCATAAGCATTGCAAAAACTTACCTATTATATTGCGATTGTCAACCACTTCCTGTATTCTGTCGGAATAGATTTGTTGAAACAATCAACGAACGTGATCCAGAAGTAATTTTCTCAATTCTATCTTTGGCAATACGATTTTCCGATGATGATATTTTTCGGGATAATCAATCTGAACTCATTACGGGATACGTAGAGGCAGCTCAATCAATTATCTCCGCCAGAATATTTGGAGGTCGAGTAGAACTCTCAACACTACAATCTTTATGCCTTCTCAGTTTAGTAGACTTCACTAGTACGTATTATACGTCCAAAAACGCAACTCAACTAACACTTTCTTAGATGGAAATACACGACAAGCAAGTGTACATAGTAGTCTAGCCATGAGTTTAGCCCATAATGCTGGTCTCACGACGGAAACTCATGCACCCTTATCTGATTCGTTACGTGAAGAACGCCGACGATGTTTTTGGAGTTTGTTCCTTCTGAAAAAATTACATGGCGCAGAGTTTAGTGTTATAGATTTCGCAGGTGAAGATAACTTTCCATGGTATCCAGAAACTACTGGTAAGCCATTAAATCATGGCCAGTTTACGAATGGAGAAACTCCCGACCTTTCATCTCCAGAGTTTGCTATATCTGATACCCAAGATAAAGGTGTCGTTGCTTATGCCATTCAACTTAGTGAAGTGTGGTTTAAGATTACCCGGTACGCGAGAAGACGTGGAAATCCAAGCACTTTACCCCCTTGGTCTCCTCAATCAGACTACGCATTAATAATGGCTCAGCAAATGGACTTTGAGACCCGTACCTCACAAATTCATCGTTTCAAATCAGCCAAATTCTCTCAAAGAACTTCCGAAGAATTACATGCCAATCGAGACTATTGGGGCCCTTGGTTGTTTATTCAATTTTTATACCATACAAACCTTTGCCTATTAAATAATCCACTTTTGTTGTCACTTCGGTTGAAACATCTCAAATCTGCCATTCCAGAGATATTTTTACAACATATTTCAGACTTGATCTCATCACATGCTAGTTGGGTCATTAGATATATTGACATGTTGGAAGTTAAATCTTTCAAGGTCTCTGATCCATTTCTTGCTCATTGTGTAGCGATCATTGCAACCATATATTTACAAGAATGTTTTGCCGAAGATCCAATTGTACGACAAGAAAAACGAGACAACTTTGATAAATGTTTGAAATTTATACGAGATTTCAAAGAATGGCCTCACGTTGCTCGAATGGTAAGTCCATCATCCTCGAGACTTTTACTTGGTTACTAAAATTAAGTCAGGCGGAAAAACTTCAACATCTTTGTGATACTGTTTCATCCACTTATCCAAATCCTGATGCACCACCACAAACCCCTAACCGTAATCTTCTCATTGACCTAGGTCAATTTTGGGAAATTCTAGAATACTCTTCCTCGAGTGAAATCCCTGCATTGGCTCGTCGTCTTTTCGGCCCATCCTTATACTCGGCATCAATTCCTACTACTCATGAAATTAGTCATGCTTCATCACTTCCAGAACCTACTCGAGTTGATAGACAAGATTTTGAGGGATCCGGTCCTAATTCTGTCAATACTAGTGTGGTAAATTTAGGAAATGGAGTGGCAGATCAAGAACAAGAATTTGTTCAACCACCATTCCATTATTCTGATGATGAGTTGGCAGTTTTGGCGGAAAGTTTCTTTCATCAAAGGGGTGATGGACGAGGTGATGGAATGGGTCATATGGAAGATTGGTGGAGTACTGGGAATTTTGGTTGAGTCTTTTGACTTATTATGATCGGAATAGATTTGCGGGACTGTAAAAGTTTTATGTCACTTGCAAGTAATATCAGAAAGACGAAAGAAATATTTTGAGTAATTCCCATTGGTATTTTTTAGATGTGAGTGCTAAAATATCTGTTGGATTGAGTATCATGATCCCTTCTGATACTGAAAGCTTGAGGGGTACAAGTGACTTCCTTTTCGTGGTAAATTCGGGGGCAGTGTACATCAAATAAATTTCGAAGGTATAGTTCTCGTTCTCAGCCTCTGCTATCGTTCAACGACTAGAATAATGCATTGTTCTGAAGATAACTAACCAACTTTTCACCATTTCATTAATTTAAACAAAGAAACCTTACTAAAGTTTTGGAGGAACCTCGAAGAAATACCAAACAAAGCTCATTTTAATAGAGACTAACAATGCAACAAATACTCAGCTCAATGTACATAACTTTGATGTTTTACAATCACTTTTGAAAATCTTACTCATTCATTCGAGCATCTCTACACTCTACACTCTACACTTTACTCATCAAGGAATCAAACAAGCTTCAGCTCACAGGAACTAGAAATTACCTTCCAAATGAATTCTCAAAGCCGATCCTCTAATGATCAAGCTCCGGCTCAAGATCAATCTTCCAATGGTAAAGCTCTTATGGAGTTCACACCTTTCCCAAAACTTCACCCAGATTTACGAGTAATGGTTTGGAAGGCTACCTTGACTCATTTGTTGAATAGACGGTCCTTGAGCGTTAATAGCAACCAGCCTCTAAGTTCTATTAAGATTCCTTCTTTACTTGGTGTTAATGCAGAGACCAGATATGAAGCGTCAAATTGGTACAAAAACATAGCGATTTCGGCTGAGCAACTTCATGATCTAGGACTTCCTGGAAGATTTTGGGTTCGGCAGGGGGAGAAACTCAGAATTCTTTTCAATCATGAGATTGACGTGATAGTCGATGAAGACCTTCGTTGTGATATTCACCTGTTGTCCAATAATAACCGCATGTATGCTAATTCGCCGCGCTTAAGTCCGCAACTCATAGACCCTGACTTTGTCAAAAAGGTTCAAGTATCCCCCAATGTTTTCACGAATTGTTCTTGGATTTGGCAACAGACGTTAGGGAACTGGCATTATCGTTACCACGGATTTGAGGAAATCAAGCTCGGATTGTACGCAAGACATCGCATCATGTTCACAAACTTTAGCGGCATGCTCACAGACTTGCGATTTAACAATTTAAATAAGTTCATTGTTCAGGATTTTGATTGCGTTCTTCCACATCAGCTTGACTCTCCGGAGAAGAGAGCTACGCGTGAGGAACTTTTAAGTATCATGTTCAAGGCCGAAAAAACTCGAGAGTCAAAATCCCACATTCAAGTCTCAATTCCAAAAATCATAATCCGTCCAGGTGCAAAGGTAAGCCTTTGTGATCATTGCACTGTCCGGTTTACCCCAAGGAGCAAGTGGCCATTGGATCTACCCCAGCTACTGTACTAGTAAGTCAATGAGCAATAAGTCAAGAACGGGGTGCGAAGAAGTTGATTAGGGATAAGTGTCGCCGGCGACAACATCCACTTGGTGTTGTAAATTTGTTCCTTTTTAGCGATTTCCTTTTGAAGTATTTCCCTTAATTTCATCGTCGGTCCAAAAAATACCTGAAACTCCCCAAAAATATAAAATATACAAGTTTCCTTACTATACCATCAGTATCCTCCAATAATCAATCCCATATGCTTTCAATATGTATCAAACTCCAAGTGATACAAAATTTATTTTAGAGATAATCCGCAATTTTAATTCCTTACAAACTTGATGACATGAATAGTATCAATGATATACCATGATGGACCAAAATTATCACAAAGAGAAATCCAATACCCTGACAGCTTTCCCTATTGATTCTTTAATGTTTCAAGTAATTGTCCATTCCATTGATACACAGTACACGTTACGTTCTCTTATGTCCGATTAGCTAGCCATCGCCATCTCATTATGTCCGGATTGAATGCCATTCGGATCGTTACCAGTCGACCGAAATTCCGAGGCCCCTCTCTTCTCAACCGAACCATGTGGATCTCATTCTGTCTCGACTCTTGCTTACCTTGAAATCGACATTTCATTCTTGATATTATAAATCAAGGTGATTGGAATAAAGTTCTAGGCTTTTTCTTCAAGCATTAAATACATATCAATTCTCTGATATATATATATATACATCCCATCTTTCGTGCAATTGTTCATACATATTTCCATTCCTTTTTCACCCCGCATTACATCACTACATCCATCATCTCAAACCTCAAACCCAACAAAATGACAGACAATACACCCACATTTCACCACCTCAATGTAAGTTCTCAATCATTCTAATTGTTCAATGATACCTATTCATATACTAATAATCATAGAACTCACAATCCCAACGGATCTTTTGGCTCTTGGAAGAACTTTCCATCCCCTACAATCTTCAACTCCATGTCCGCAACCCCGCCACCGATCCCAAGGCTCCTTTCCTCGCACCTCCATCTCTCAAAGCCATCAGTAATTACGGAAAAGCTCCTTTGCTCGTCACCGGTCCCAAAGATGGAAATCGCTCTATCCCCGAATCTCTCGCCATAGCCACTTACCTCATCCGTACCTTCGATTCCGCTGATATCTTCGGTCTCCGTGATGGTGATTGGATTCGTGATGAAATGCTACTTTCTCTTACCCTGACTGATCTAGGACTAGCAACAAATGCGATGTTGATGCTTGATTTCAATGTTATAGCTAATGGAGCTGGACCTATGGGAAAACGACTCGATGGTCCTGCTTTAAGGAACGCACTGGGGGTTTTGGAGAAAGAGTTGAAGGAAGGTCCTGAGGGAGGTTTCTTTATGGGAAAGAATCCTGGAAGAGCGGATATTATGTTGGAATTTCCCATGGCAGTCATTAAACAGAGGGGATGGGTAGATCTAGAGAAGGAATTTCCAGCTTTGGATGAATGGTTGAAGAGGTGTTATGAGAGACCTGCTTGGAAGAGAAGCATTGAGAAGGGAAATGGGTATGATTTGACTACATTCCCTCAAAAGGCACATTTGCAAGCGAATTTGTAGATGAAATTGGGTGAAATGTAAAGTATAGAGAACCTTGTCAGCTTATTTTTCTTGTTTTATATGTCACATGTAAATCACGTGGTGAAACCATTATGTTCATTTTCGGCGTTACACAGTTTAAGCTCTACTCACATGTACATGTACAATTTTGGAGATCTTTGGCATTGGAAAAAGAATAACTATTATTTTCCACGTCCACAGTTGTAATCAATAGATGGATAATTTTATTATGTGAAACTTTTGATGGGTATATCCTATTCTTCTTTACTTCAACAGTCCAGACTATAGTCCGGGCAATAGTCCCATTATGAGAAATCCTTGGTTTCAATAATCTTTCTTATATATACAACACACTCGATGTACTAGGTTTGTGGTATATTGGACGGGGCCAATCAAAATACTTCAAAGCATTCGTTCCTGGTAAACAATCCAATCCATAATCAATATTTCATGCTGCCAATTGCTCATACTCCACACTAGCATAAACAAAAGGTCCAGCACCCTTCATATCATTCTCATCAATGGCAATCGACGTATAATACTATCCAAAAGTTAGCCAAATCTCCAATATAATTTCATACACAAGACAAACCTCAAATGTAGCATTCGATCCCAAACTTCCCACCAAAACTGTCCCTTCCCAATTAACCGTACCGTTTGTTCCATTGTGGGCCACAAAAGTCTCCGCAAGATATTCATAACCCTTCTTCATTGGTGCAATATATTCACTTCCAAGATATCCCTTTCTAACACCTTTCAAAATCGCATAAACGAACATTGCTGAACCACTAGATTCAATACAATTTCGTGGTTTTCCTGGATATGGTTCATTCATTACTAACCACCAACCGCCTGTTGTATCCTGTGCAGCAGCTACACCTGCGGATGCAGTAATAAACCAATCAAGAAGTTTTGCATATCCTGCATGTGATTCAGGGAAGTAATCAAGAACATCGACGAGGGCCATTAGGTACCATCCCAATGCTCGATCCCATACATTAGGTGATGCCCCGGTTATAGGATCAGCCCATACTTGAGTTTTACTTTCGTCATAACCATGAACGACAAGATTTGTGGTATGATTGCGACAATGTTCTTCAATGAGTGAATATTGCAATAGGATATCATCCCAAGCAGTAACATTAGCGGCATCAAAATAGGATGTCCATTGAGCATAAAAGACATCAGCCATGAAAATACCATCCAACCACATTTGATTTGGGTATGTAGGTGCACGATGCCAGAATCCTCCAGATGCAGTTCGAGGGTTGTAATTGAATTGTTGGCGTAATCTATCGGCGGCAACTTTATATCTTTTCTCGTGAGTTCGAGCCCATGTATCGAGGATGATGGTTCCAATTCGGATGTCATCAAGAGAAGCTGGGTAGGATGGATAGCTGAGAATGGATCCATTTGCAGATATAGCAGTGTCCATTTGTGATTTTACCCAATTGATGTATTTTGCGTTCCCGGTGGCATTGTATGCCATTTCAACACCTCGATAGAAAACTGCTTGAGGATATTGGGCCGTTTTGGGCACCCCCCTTTGAATGAATGAATCAGAAACTAAGGTAGAATACTTGATGGTAGCATCTTCGGCCCTTGTACTAATAACACTTGCTGCAGATGCAGATGCATATGCTAAAAGAAGAGAGTACCGCATCTTGATGTGATTGTGAGGGGTGATGGAGAATAGAAAATGGAAGAGAGATAGGAACTTACCAACATATATAGTATTTCCATGTTCACCCATCATCATCATCGAATAGATCACCATGGAAAGATCGACTTCGTGCTGATTCGTATGTAATCAAGGGACAGGAGATCGTTGAGGGGTATAGAGACCATGAAGTCTTGGCCGTCACATCCTCATCTTGAGTTGTCTTGTTTTCAAAAGTTTCTCCGTCGGCTCAGGGTATGCCGAGAAACGAAATTCGTACTACTCAGGGTTACATGCACCTTCACTCGAAGACAAGATTTGCTTTGATTAGACTTGCTGAGTTGATTAGGAGAATTCTCCAGCGGACGTGGGGTGTGGGGACCCCGGATGTATATACCCAGTGAAATGCGGAGAAATGGCTTGATTAAGGACTTGTTAGCCGAAAGGATCAAGCTATCAAACGCGGTATATATTCTCATGCAGTCTGACATGGTGTTGTCAAAATCATGAAAAGGAGGAAAAATCCATGACCCGCAATGCAACAAAACCATGTCGTTGGACATATCAGATCTACCTAACACGCTAGTACTGATAAATCCAAGAACTTTCGACAAGCTATGTGCCTGCCGGAGTAATGCCACAGTCAATGTTTGCATGTTTGTATGTTTTTATGTCAATTTTAAATTCGTCAGACCTAGAATGTAACCTGAAGAAAGTCAAATGTATAAAATCAAGCCTACGCCGCAACTTTGAAAGAATCAAATATATAACATCAGAGCTTGGCCGAACATCATTGCTAATAAAGAGTGGTGGACGAACTTCAACAGAGCATTCCAGCCAAGAGAAAGGTAACATGGAGAGTGGCTCGAGTGGATAAGTTGATGAGTGGAACATGAGCGATTTTGTCCTGATGTGATAAATTCTCTTGGTTCATTTCCAATTGTTTTCGATTGAGATAATCCATCATGAGTGACCATTATCCCAAAAGCTTGGAAAAGCGCCTACCAAGTTGCTCTTTCATAGAGTTGTTTCCGATAGAACAAAAACGCCAATATTTTCCCGTTATGCATACAGTCGGTCAAATCTATCAACCCCATCCCACGGAGAACCCCCAAGAGCCATCAAAAGTTTCATCCTCACCCTTCAATGGTCGTAAACATCCCACATCCCACGTCTTATCTTTCATCTTCTGTAAACAATGAAATCGTGGGACTTGATTTGGGGCGTAAAATCTTAGTAGCATTTCCATATCTTCTTCGTTCATCGCATGGAGGTCTTCTAAACTATAAGCGTCGCTAACTTTGATCATCCTGCTTGTTATAAGTATAGTGCCAATGTCATTGTTCAAAAATGCTTACCAAGCCATCCTCTTTGGTCCTTCTTCTGGTCCTGGTGCAACTTTCCTGAGCATCTGCCTTAATTTTCCAATCTTCTCTATCCCCTCTCCAATTTTGTCTGGTAAATTTGAAGCAATTTGTCTCCTTACAATATTGGCAAATCGTGGACCTTTCCCATTTGTGCTAACCATAATTTGTAAAGGTCCATCTCGGTGAACACTTCCAAAGTAGAAGTCACATTCAGGGGGCACATCTGCAATGTTCGCTGCTATTTTCCTTTCTTTACACAACTTCCATATCTGCGAAGATGCTTCCGGGTCATCGACCGCAGTCAATACCATATCAACATTGTCGAGATCGGATGGTTCGAACTTTCTATCCACAAAGTCCACTTGTCCCTCTTGTACTCGATATGCGACTTCTGGGTTTAAACCTTCTCGAGGTGATACAACAGTAACCTTTGCATCTGCATTTAGAACGTTCAAGATTCGACCTGCTGCAACCTTTCAGATGATTAGTACGGAAGAATGATGATGGAAAGGAGGTTTTTTTTTACCTCTCCGCCTCCAACTACTAGTACTCGTTTATTCTTGATTTGCCATGCCAGTATCAATGATCCGCCACCCTCAACTTTTGGAAAATTTTCTTCACCCATCGGTATTGACATTGAGATATTTGATGTTGTGCATAATAACCAATTCTTTATTAGATATAGTCTATTTCTGTGTTTTATTGTGAATGTGAAAGCTTATCGTTGATGACATTTCCGATAAGCAAATGAAATTCGGTACAGTACCGATAAGGCACAGCCAGAGAGCTTCGCTTACTCAAGACATACGAAACCACCGTCACAGAATGAACAAGGCGGAGGGAAAGCCGTAAAGACAGAGAACATTTAAATAAATCAATGTCTTGAATCGGTGAGGGTCTGAGGTAAAATCCCTCAAAATTTTGATATCTTTACAATCATGTCCAGCAGAAAGCTGGGTGGTGGGAGGATTTTGGGTAGTGGGAAGTCATTGGCACCTCCTACCCCTCCGGCGCAACAACGAAGTTCGAGTTTCATTACCCCTTCAGAAAGTACTCTTTCGTTAAGTTCGACTCATTCAATATCCCCTCTAGCGACATCGCCTTTACCAAACGATAGTCAGGATTTAAGGTCGAGAGTTTCGCTGGATAATGGTCGCTCTTCAAGTGTCACCGCTGTGGCCTCGAAGCTCCTATGTCCAATATGTAGCGAAGAAATGGTAGGCTAACCCCTTGATATATTATAATGTGGGAGTAATAATAATGTTTGGCAGATGACCTTATTGCAATTAAACCGGTATGCCTCTCATATCTCGAAAGTTTGAAAAGAAACTCACTCTCAATAGACATCTTGACGATAATCACCAAGAACTTCCAGAGGTAGAACAAGATGAAGTGAAGAATTGGTTCGACAAGCAGGTTATTAAGGCGAAAAAGTTCCAACCATTGGCAGTCATAAATCAAAAACTCAAGGGACTAGATGTATTTGAATCGAACGATGTGTCAACATCATCGGCTCCTATTCCGAATACACTTTCTGGAAATCGCATATCAACCCCCGAGCCAACAAGACCAGATCCCGACGAAGTAATTACAAGAACACATTGGCAGAAATCAGGATTCAATGATACATGTACGGAACCGATTTGTGGGAAAAGACTTGGTGCTGTCAATGGAAGTGTTAATTGTAGGAAATGCGGTCGTCTATTCTGTGAGGATCACACGATGTATCAAATCAAACTCTCAAGGTCGGCACAACATGAACCTATAAGGGGGTTATGGTGTAGAGTTTGCGAGACTTGTTTTAAGTCGAGAGAAGGATATAACGATCATAATGGTTATTTGCGAGATCATACAAACGACTTTATGGCAATGCGAAGGAAGCATGTGGATAAAGCGTATTTGGAGATCTCGAGGTTAGAGAAACGACTCACTAAATTAACCCAACTACTTGCGAATCCACCCGAAGACATGGCCAGTAATGGGACATTATTATCTTTAGCAGGACAAAAGAATCCTCGCAAAATACTTGAACAATCAGTGGTAACTTGGGAAGAAGATGTAAAGGTTCCAAAATGCCCTTTTTGTCAACAAGAATTTGGTTCATGGTCATTTCGACGGCATCACTGTCGATTATGTGGGCGAGTCGTCTGCTCAGATCCTAGGACTGGGTGTTCCTCCGAAATTGGATTGAATGTCACAGCACGTAAGTTTTTAACTTCTTCGACATTTCCAATATTTTCAGTGTCATTCATTGACACATTCCAGTGACTGACATTCAGTCAGAAAAACTTTCGGAGAATATTAGTATCGATATACGGATGTGTCGCGATTGTAAAACTACAGTCTTCTCCAAGAAAGATTTTGCTGCTGAACTTATGGAGAAAACACCCTTACAGCGGGCTTATGAAAATCTTCTACAATTCGAGAAGGGTATTCGTCTATTATTACCCAATTTCCAACGCTTATTAGTTGCTCTTCAAGATCCAGAAAAACCACCGTCACATGTTCAACTTGCTGAAGCAGCCAAAGTTCGAAAGAGGTTAATAGATAGTTTCGGCAAATATGATCAAGCTGGCAGACGCATACGTGACTTACCAACCACATCACCCACCCAACAAAAGATTCAAAAATCAATCTATCAACAATCTTCAACTTTCCTTCATCTACATATGCTTCCTCTTAAATCTCTTCCCAAAGTTCTCAAACATGCCACTCCCTCTTCAAGTCATTCGTCTTTAAGACCTCAAAATGGTCGTTCCGCCCTCTCGAATATCAAATTCAACGATACCGCCACAGAAACATCATCACAAGTTTCAGATATTTCGCAAATATCTCAGATGGAGCAAGAAGAAAAGGAATTAAGAGAAAAACTAATAGTTTTAGAAGAACAGAAATTTTTTGTCGAAGGGATGGTAAAAGATGCAGGGAAGAGAAGAAAGTTTGACGAGGTGGAAGCATTAAAGGCAAATTTGCAAGATGTGCAGAGGGAGATTGATACGGTTATGGGTTGTATTGGACAATTGGATTTTGAAGGAGTTTACAGGAGAGAGATGGATGCTGGTGGGAGTGGAAACGGGAATGGTGTTTTGGGGTTAGGGTGAATGAATTGACGAGATTGAGCTGGATATCGAGAATTGTGCACTTTAACTTGGAGCAAGAAGGAATTATTGCACTTAGTCATATAGGATACGCACTTTTACTTACATACCGATCGATGCATTGTTAGGCGTTGGATATATTATTTGGGATTGGTTAGCTTAGGTAGCTCGAGTGAGTACTACGGAATGGAAATACAAGCCATGAATGGTGTTTGGAGCGGGGGTTTAAGGATTAGTTAGCTAGGTGTTGTTAGGATCGGATTAGGATTAGGATTCATTATCATATGTATATTTATACATACACAATCGAATTACTTGAGTATGAGTATGAGTATGGGTAAGAGTATGAGTGTGGAAATCAATGAATATTGATCGAATGATTGCTCGCTTACCTTCCTGCCTTCCTGCCTGTTTGCTCGTCTGCTTGCCTGTTTACTTGCTTGCTTGAAAAGAAATGTGAGCTCATTAAGAGTAATAACACGTGAAATGAAGCATGACTCAAAATCGAATCAAGAATATTAGCTGTGACTTTTCGATGGTCTCTTCGGCTGATGTCACAATTCCAAGCACTGGTCAATGTCGATCATTTACAAAAGGGTTTCACGCAAAAATAATACTACGACGAATCGTTGATTTGATTGTACAAGGAGTTATATGGGGAATCTCTTTTCTTCTTTCTTTCATCGGTATCATCAGCCTACACATCAACTAACCTCCCTAACCATTCCATTCCAGCCAGTTCTAATCCTGTCCTAGCCCCTGAATTCATATCATATCACATAAAATCAATTCTATAGCAACAATTCCAAGGGGTTCTCAACAACCTTCTTGAACTCCTTCATCCATTCACCACCAACGGCACCATCCACAACCTTGTGGTCGAAGCTTCCAGTAACGGTAATTTGATCATCCCATTCAATTCCTCCATCTGCGCCTTGGATAGCTGCCTTTTGAGTGGTTCCTACGGCGAGAATGGCGGCTTGAGGTGGGTTGATGACTGCAGTGAATCTATCGATAGCGCTGTTCATTCCCATGTTGCTGATAGTGAAAGTTCCACCTTGGTATTCATCTGGCTTGAGTTTACCATCACGGGCACGTTTGCCAAGGTCCTTAACTTGTGCCGAAATGGATTCGAGACCGAGTCCTTCGACGTTCTTGACAATTGGGGTCATGAGACCAACTGGGGTGGCAACGGCAACCTAAGATTTTTTAGTAAATTATCAGGAACTTGTAGGAGAAAAATAACTTACGCTGACATCAACGTTGCTGAATTGACGGATGAAACCATCTCTCCAGCTTGAGTTAACAGCTGGGACTTTCTTGCATGCAATAGCACATGCCTTGATCAAGAAATCGTTGATCGAAAGCTTATATTTCCCTTCTCCGGAAGCGTTAAGAGCTGTGCGGAGCTTGATGAGCTTGGTAACGGAAACAGTAGAAGCGACAAAGTAGTGAGGGTTTTGGTTCACAGACTCGGTAAGACGGTTGGCGATGGTCTTACGCATAGATGTGATAGGAGTGTCGACATAGCTGGCAGTAGCAGCAGCTGGTGCGCCACTGCTTGAAGCTCCAGAAGAAGCCTTCTTGACATCAGCCTCAGTAACTTGTCCACCAATTCCAGTACCCTTGACACCAGTAATCTTGACACCGGTCTCAATAGCCAACTTAATAGCTGCAGAGCTAGCATTGATTGCTCTATCCATAGCAGGTTGTAATCTTCCACCACTTGAAGCGGATTCCTCCGGAGCTGGGGTCGATTCGGTTGGGGGCGGGGGAGCAGTTCCAGATTGTGTATCAGACTTCTCGGAAGATTGACTGGCTTCCTCCTTTGGTGGTGCTGGTGCAGATTTCTCTCCTCCAGCATCTGCGAGTGTGAAATCCGCAAAGGCCGATGTATCCTCTCCTTCTCCAACCATAACAGCAATTGGCTAATTTCCCGTCAGCACTCTAACCTTTCTACAGCTTGAAGTAGTACAAACATTTCCAACAGCAACATCTTTCTCTCCAGATTGCTTCAAGATGGCAGCCAAAACACCTTCCTCTTGGAATTCAAAGTCCATTTGCGCCTTATCGGTCTCAATCTCTACCAATACATCACCAGGAACAATTGCATCTCCAGGCTTCTTTTGCCACGATCCAATGTTACCTGAAGTCATGGTTGGCGATAAAGCTGGCATAGTGACTACGGTATGGGGAGGGAAAGATTTCGAGGCATAACATCTTGCTAATTGATATGGCAGAGATGGTGATTGAAGGGCACGCTTTCTCAACACGGCGGAAAACATCTTGATGGGAATATCTAGAGGAGAAGAAGAACGAAAGGACTAAGATCAAAGGAGTGAAAAGAACCCAAATCAGTATCCAGACAAATAAAAGTCTTGGATATGTAGAACCCGATATAGTAGGATTAGGGCGGGAAGGTGGGTGGTAAATGTTTGGGGTGGAGTGGGAGGAAGTTATTCGCGACAAAAACACAGATTTAAATTGTTCTGTTGAATATCGGAAAACCTCGTAGGTTGAGTTCCGTTGGCAGACCGGAGCTCCTTGGGATTAGTACAAAAGTAGTATAGTGATAGAGTAGGCGTAGATTATTCCACCGTTAAGAGTCCTATTGGCAGTTAAGCGCCGACAGGAAGGTTTGAGCTTTTGATTGGTTCTTAAGCGCTCAATGGGTTTCGAAGGACAGGGAAGCATGTTTCCAATGAAATGACCGGACCAGATATGTGTTAATGTGTTATTAATGTGGCAGCTAAGGGTTCATCGGGAAAGAAATTGGTGATTATGACCCGTTCTCTTCCCCCCTCGAAACACAACCCTCAAGTCCAGATACTAGGGAATTATTAATTTCGTAGATTTTAACCAAAGTCTTAAGAAATTACATTTTATGGGATCTTTTCTTCTTTCTTTTTAAAGAATAGGACATCACACTACTCCCTACGGATGGAAGTTGGCGCAATCGATCGACCACCATGAGCTCCATCGTCTTTGTGATTTCGGCTCTGGAAGCTATACATAATTCAAAAGAGGCTCAAAAACGAAAAGGATTAGGGGAAGCAGTCGAAAAAGCTTTGAAGGATATTAAAGAACATGAACCTCAATTGCCTGATCCTGAAATCATTTTCGATCCATTACAACAAGCTACACGATCCGGAAGTATCCCATTGACTACCACGGCATTAGATTGTATTGGGAAACTTATTAGCTACTCTTACTTCTCAGTTCCTTCATCACCAAACGCAGATCGAGAGGCAGATCGTGCGCCATTAATCGAACGAGCGATAGATACAATATGCGATTGTTTTCAGGGAGAAACTACGCCAGTCGAAATCCAACTGCAGATTGTGAAATCGCTGTTGGCAGCAGTTTTGAATGATAAAATTGTCGTTCACGGTGCGGGATTATTAAAGGCAGTGCGACAAGTTTACAATGTCTTCCTACTTTCGAAAAGTAGTCCGAACCAACAGGTTGCGCAAGGGACATTGACACAAATGGTTGGGACGGTTTTTGAGAGAGTAAAGACAAGGATACATATGAAGGAGGCCAGATTGAACCTTTCGAAATTGGATAAAAATGCCGAAAATACTAGCTCATTTACGGTCGATGCACAAGAGTCGTTGAATGGAGTACCTGGAAGCAGCGTGGAAGAGGAAGCAGTGGATGAAACTGCGACGGCAGAAGAACCTTCCAATGGAGATGCGCCAAAACTCACTCTTAAAGACCTGGAGCACCGAAAAAGTTTCGACGATTCACAGATGGGAGAAGGGCCAACCATGGTTACACAAGTCAAGCCTTCGAAAGCTTCACCTCGTTCGGCATCAGAACAAACTGCTCCGGATAGTGGTACTGATGATAGTATAGAATCCGAGGATATGGAAGATGAGGTTTATATAAGGGATGCATATTTGGTATTCAGGTCCTTTTGCAATCTCAGCACCAAAATCCTTCCACCAGATCAATTATTCGATGTAAAAGGCCAAGCAATGCGCTCAAAGTTAATTTCTCTTCACCTCATTCACATGTTACTCAATAATAATATGCTCGTCTTCACTTCTCCATTGTGTACGATTACCAACAGCAAGAGCAATGAGCCTACTGGTTTTCTGCAAGCCATTAAATTTTACCTTTGTCTTAGCATAACTCGAAATGGCGCCAGCTCTGCTGATAAAGTCTTCGAAATTTGTTGTGAAATTTTTTGGTTAATGCTAAAATTCATGAGAGCTCCTTTCAAGGTTTGTGTGGATGAATAGACAGTCCTGATCTTTTAACTAACTATCTTACAGAAAGAGATTGAAGTCTTCTTAAATGAGATTTATCTAGCTCTTCTAGAAAGACGAAACGCGCACGTTACTCAAAAACTTCATTTCATGGGCATCCTTCATCGTTTTTGCGCTGATCCTCGTGCGCTTGTTGAGACATATTTGAATTACGATTGCGATCGAAATGTTGATAACATGTTCCAGACCCTGATTGAAGATCTATCAAAAGCAGCGAGTGCTGCTGTTATGGTAAGCCCTCTTGCCCAGCAGCAATATGAAGAGAAGAACAGTAAAAGCTCAGGTGGTGATTGGCAATCTCGAGGGACGCTTCCTCCGCCTCTATCTACAGCACATTTGAGTAGCCATACTGAAAACGGAGAGGCCGAAATTCCGAAAGAATACATCGTGAAGCGACAAGCTATGGATTGTCTTGTGGAGACACTTAGATCACTGGTAAATTGGTCACAGCAAGGAATTGCTGATGTTACTAGTGGTCCAGAGAGTGATATCAGAGGCTCCGCCGATGTTAGGGAATCCCTGGAACCTTGGAACGATAGTTCATCAAGAATTACTGGTGAAAATACGCCAATGCCTTCAACACCTGTCATGGATGATGACCCTGAACAATTGGAAAAGGAGAAGCAAAGAAAGACTGCAATGACAAATGCCATCAAGCAATTCAACTTCAAACCAAAGAAAGGCATTAAGCTTTTACTCGCCGATAAATTCATAGCGGAAGACACACCAGAATGTATTGCACAATTCTTACTACGAGAGGATAGATTGGATAAGGCGCAAATTGGAGAGTTTTTGGGTGAAGGAGAAGAACGAAACATTGCGATTATGCACGCGTTTGTGGACGCAATGGACTTTACTAAACGTCGATTCGTGGATGCTCTACGTCAATTCTTACAATCATTTCGTCTTCCTGGTGAAGCCCAGAAGATTGATCGTTTCATGCTGAAATTTGCAAATCGATATGTTATTGGCAATCCAAATGCATTTGCTAATGCAGATACTGCTTACGTTTTGTCTTACTCTGTCATTATGTTGAACACAGATCAACACAGCAGTAAAGTTGCAAAGAGAATGACCAAAGAAGATTTCATCAAGAACAATCGTGGCATTAACGATAATGCAAGTTTACCTGACGAGTACCTTATCGGCATCTACGAAGAAATTCAAAAGGAAGAAATTGTGCTCAATAGTGAACGCGAAGCCGCTGCAGCCACTGGAAATGCTCCTCCACAATCTACCGGTGGCATTGCGGCAGGTCTTGGACAAGCTTTGGCTACAGTTGGACGCGACTTACAGCGTGAAGCCTATTTGCAACAATCTGAAGAGATCTCTCATAGATCTGAACAATTATTCAAGAATCTTTTCCGAAATCAACGAAAGAATGCATCGAAATCTGGGGATAAATTTATTCCTGCTACTTCATTCAAACATGTCGGCCCTATGTTTGAGGTAACTTGGATGTCATTCTTCTCTGGGCTTTCCGGTCAAATGCAAAACTCGCACAATATTGAGATCATCAAATTATGCATTGAAGGAATGAAATTAGCAATTCGTATTGCATGTCTTTTCGATCTAGAAACTGCACGTGAAGCTTTCGTTTCCGCTCTCAAGAACTCCACTAATCTCAATAATCCTAAGGATATGATGGCAAAGAATGTGGAAGCATTAAAAGTTCTTCTCGAAATAGCACAAACAGAAGGAAATCTTTTGAAAGGATCATGGCGAGATATCCTTATGTGCATCAGTCAATTGGATCGCTTACAATTAATATCTGACGGGGTTGATGAAGGGGCTATTCCCGACGTTTCAAAAGCTCGAATCGTTGCTCCATCACGATCAGATACCAATTCATCAAGAAAATCTACCGCTTCTCAACGACCTAGAACTCGTCCAAGGACGAATATGCAGAGCACCAATTTTTCAACAGAAATCGCAATGGAAAGTAGATCTGATGAAGTTATCAAGGGAGTGGATAGAATATTCACAAATACGGCCAATCTTTCCGGTGAAGCTATTGTTCACTTCGTCACAGCTTTGTGTGATGTCAGTTGGGATGAAATTAAGATATCGGGTTTCAACGAATCCCCAAGGACATACAGTCTTCAAAAGCTTGTGGAAATAAGTTACTACAAATATGCTGGTGATGATTGAATGGGCCAATATTTGGGCTGTTCTAGGTGAGCACTTTAACCGAGTTGGTTGTCACAATAATACTGCCGTGGTATTTTTTGCTTTGGATTCTTTGCGTCAACTGTCCATGCGATTTATGGAGATCGAAGAATTGCCTGGATTCAAATTCCAAAAAGACTTCTTGAAACCCTTTGAGCATGTAATGTCAAATTCGAATGTTGTATCTGTAAAGGATATGGCTTTGCGTTGTCTAATACAAATGATTCAAGCCCGTGGAGAGAATATTCGCTCTGGATGGAGAACAATGTTCGGCGTATTTACCGTCGCAGCTCGAGAACCATATGAGAGTATCGTCAATCTTGCCTTCGAAAATGTTAACCAAGTTTACAAGACTAGGTTCGGTGTTGTCATATCCCAAGGCGCATTTGCAGACTTGATTGTTTGCTTGACTGAGTTTTCGAAGAATATGAAATTCCAAAAGAAGGGTTTACAAGCCATGGAAGCATTGAAATCTATTATTCCTAAGATGTTAAAGACACCGGAATGTCCACTATCTCACAAATCAAATGCGACTTCAGATGGCTCAATAAAAACTCCAGACACTGCCACAAATCCTATAAGTCGTACTACTCAGGAAGAAGCATTCTGGTTTCCTGTTTTATTCGCTTTTCACGATGTCCTTATGACAGGAGAAGATTTGGAAGTCCGCTCTAATGCTCTAAATTACTTATTCGACTCATTGATCAAATATGGAGGCGACTTTCCTTCAGATTTCTGGGACATTTTACGGAGACAACTACTCTATCCTATCTTTATGGTTCTCAAATCCAAATCCGAGATGTCCAATGTTGTCAATCATGAAGAATTATCTGTGTGGCTATCAACTACAATGATTCAAGCTCTTCGAAATATGATCACTTTATTCACTCACTATTTCGAATCACTTGAATACATGCTGGATAGATTTCTCGATTTACTTGCTTTGTGCATATGTCAAGAGAATGATACAATTGCTCGAATTGGTAGTAATTGTTTACAGCAATTAATTTTGCAAAATGTCACAAAATTCAAACCTCAACACTGGTCAAAAATAGTTGGAGCATTTGTAGAGTTATTCGATAGACCAACTGCATTACAATTATTTACTGCTGCAACATCATCTGCAGCAGGAGGTTCTATGGAGAGCTCCACGGCACCAATTGAAGATATTGATGATGGTCAATCTCTAAAGATTAATGGTACAAATGGTGGTGCAACCTCGGATGCAGAGAGCATTGCTGAACCAGAGGGTCAGACACCTGTAGCTCAAACTCCAGAGTTAGAGGACTATAAGCCACAATCAGGTCTACAACAACAACCTGTAGTTGTCACTGCAGCTCGTCGACGCTTTTTCAATAAAATCATTACCAAATGTGTTTTACAACTTTTAATGATTGAAACAGTCAACGAACTTTTCTCCAATGATACCGTTTATGCACAAATTCCTAGTCCAGAACTTCTAAGGCTGATGGCTCTACTCAAGAAATCTTTCTTATTCGCCAAAAGATTCAATGAGAACAAAGAATTACGCATGCGTTTATGGCGTGAAGGATTCATGAAGCAACCACCTAATTTGTTGAAGCAAGAATCTGGTAGTGCAGCTACATATGTTTCTATTCTTCTTAGAATGTACCATGATGAAGGTGAAGAGCGAAAACGAAATCGAGCAGATACAGAACAAGCATTAGTACCTCTTTGTGCCGATATCATCCGTGGTTTTACCCAACTCGAAGAAGAAAGTCAACAAAGAAATATCATCGCTTGGCGACCCGTTGTTGTAGATGTGTTAGAAGGGTATATGAATTTTCCACGAGAAGGATTTGAGAAGTATGTTGAAGTATTCTATCCATTATCAGTGGATTTACTTTCTAGGGATATGGGAGTGGAAATTAGATTGGCGTTACAAGGACTTTTGAGAAGGGTTGGGGAAGTCAAATTGGGTCTTCCACCTACAGTAAGACCTAATACGCCTACTAGTCCTACTTCATTATCATTTGGTGGGAGACGAATGAGTCGTAAGGATTAAAAATGAGTGGAATGGATTGAAAATATTAGATTTGCAAGCGTATAAGGATCTTATGATCCTTTTCTTTTTTACCTCTTATTTCTTTTCTGGGAACTATTTGAGCGTGTCATATAGGTTAGTGACTAGTATGGGAGTTTATGGGGTTTGATTGAGGTGTTCTTAATCTGTCAGTTGATGATGACATGATGGATTTACCCTATAGTTACCGGCTTGTATGAATACACTTTTTTCTCTGATATTGGAATTAATCAATTTGATTCGTATTTTGAGAGAGAGAGAGAGAGAGAGAGAGAGACTGTGTGTGTGTGTGTGTGTATGTTTTATGCTAATTTGGTAACTCTTTGCACGCATTATATATTTTCCAAGGGCCAATTCGGAATCTTGACTAGTATACTCGGCTCATCATGAGTCAATTTTGCGATATATTTTCTGATATGATTCCTGATATGCAACCTCGTTGATTTAATTCTCTGTGTATATGAAGTGTTCTCAGATTTGTTTTCTTCATGGTTTCTCTATTTGGGTTTTTTAATTGTTGACTGATGAATTCTTTGATATCAAACAAATTAGTATTTAAACAAGATCTTATTTCAAATGCTTCTCGTTGTCGGGATTTTTTCTTGAGCAATTAGGAATAAGGAGAAGAATCTTCATCTAGTTCTCACTCATTACGGAAATTTATCTTATTAAATTCTAAATACATGGATCATAATGACTTCCCTTCCAACCATCTAAAAAAACTCCTTTATCCTCCTCGCTTAACATTTCCCCCCTCTGCAAACAGCCAATCCTCACTTCTCCACAAAGAATCTTTTCCCTCAACTTTACTACCCTTCAACTGCCTCACCCATCTTCAACTCAATTCCCCTCTTTATCTCATATTGAAATTCTCATCTCTAGACAATACCCCCCATCCTCTCTTTATCAATCCACAAAGAACGTTCAATCGTATAACTCGCGCGCTCAATCATGCGCACAAACAAGATGTTCGAAATTCGATTCCAGTCGTGCAAAGAAAGCTCAAGCTCAAGCTCAACTCAAAGGAATAGCGCACCGTTTAAGCTTTCAGAATTCACGTCACCGTGGAAATTGAATTCTTGCACTGTATCACATCGATCTGTCATATCCTGTATTAATTCGCGCTCAGTCATAATCCCATTGTCACTCTACGTTCACACTCCACATTTTTACGGTTAATATTATAAAATGACTGGCTTTGGACAAGGTCAAGGCTTTGGCATGGGCCGGCGAAGGTCGAGGTCGTGGTGTAATCCCACAGGTCCCGATCCGCATCCCGCTGGTGATCCGCTCAATCGCGGACTCGAAAACTTTCTTGTCCGTCCCGAACATAATTCCGCTCGTCAACTCCCATGTTTGTTCCTCTGGGGCTGGCGTGGGGGTGAACCTCATGGCATCAAGATAATGAAGCTGCATGGAGAACGGGACGGGATCCTTAACAGGGGGTGCTAGTCATCAGTTTTCAACTCGGAAGGGGAATATACATCTCCTTATGTCAATGTGCCGGATCAACAACAATTGTGGAAGCGACTGTTAATCCGTGGGATCTTATTGGGGGATGGATGCCATGGCAACCCGTACAACCACCGATCGCTCCGGAGAGGGAAATGCATTGGCAAGTCCTCAACCGACGGCTATTTCCGTTGGCTCAAACTTTTTGAGAGTGAATCAAGAGATTGGAGGAGTGGAAATCCACCGACAATGCAGGAACAAAGAGGACTTCCGAGGATGATGCCGCAGAATACAGGCTTTGGAGGTCAGATGGGAGCGCCGAGGGCTCCTGAGGCGTATAATCCCCAGGCAGGAATAAACAAACTCTCGGTCACAGCGCAATACTATCAACAACCAAATCCACAGCAGGCAAATTATCAGCACGGTGATATAAATGCCCCGAGAACCCCAAAAGGACCCACATATCAACAATTATATCTCATGTTACCAGTAGGAGGTACAGTATGGGAACAGCAAGGACCCACGACCACCTAGGCCCACAGTTACCTGGAAAGATACACAGCCTATTCTCAGGACCAGACGGGGATTTTGATCCCTTCATATCGACAACTGGAAACCGGCACTTATTCCCATGGTTAAGTGATATCGTCGCCAATATCGAAGCGATCGATGAGGGACCTCAACGGCAAGGAGAATCCATGACGGCTTGGCGCGCTCGCGTGGTCACTTCGCGAAAAGCAATTGAGGTAGAACATTCGGAATTAAGAAGACGTCCATATACTTTTCCCAGACGGCGAAACAACCCGGTGATACTCCTGCACAGTTTAAAGCTCGATTGGCTGCTCGTCGAAAAGTTAAGACGCAATGGAGAAAGATAAGGAGTTCATAAGAATAAAATGGATCATACACATAAGAATTGTCGATCCGGAATAATGCCGTGCAATACCGAGCTGAAAAAGCCTGTCGTCAATTAGAAAATGCAAAAGGAGAAAGACCGGCTCTATTAATTGCGAAGACGTATTGCCGAAGAGATATCAACCAAGACCTCCAACACCGGATTACCCGAGGATAGTAGTGATGAGGATCTTCCAGCCATGGCCCTAGAGTAGAATGGTTGGGCTGTAGCTCCTGGGTCGCAAAACAAACGCTGTTTACGTTGTCAACACATGAGGCAATTGTTTCTTTAGTAACAGGATCCCACGACCTTGTGAACGCTGTAGAGAAAGTGAGCAATGTGTCAATCACCTCGCGATAAACCTAACCAAAACCGGGAGGTGGAACAGGAGACAAACTGCAGGTCAGCTGCAGGAGGACTGCAGATCAAGCATCAGAATTTTCTTCGAAAAGCCAAGCGTTGTCTATATTGT
>JAHXJL010000108.1:0-67215 GCA_019395255.1 Botrytis medusae
TCTTTTACTCGGCTCTAGGTAAGCTTTTAGTGATGGGATCTATTGAAAAGCACTTGCAAGCATCGTGGAGCATCAACCATTCATAATCCCTACGTTACTCGAAGCAAACGAGATGGGCAAGGGACCTTTCAATGAGCAAAATAGCGTGCACCGGTATCAAACCCGGAAGTTTCTGCATCCCTGAAATTCAAATTTGAAGGTGGTGGTGGGTGTGGATGGGTGTGCTGTACGTGCTCGAATGAAGTGGATGATAGATGATGGATGGGTATGTAGTGGATTGATGGGGAGTAGTGATTGATGGAGTGACAGTCAGGGACTCGACTCATTTGACAGAGTACTCAGCAGTGAAGAAAATAATTCTAGTCTCCTTTCAAATTCCAATTTGTACCGTTTGAGATAACGATCGTAATTTCAATCTTGCGCTGGACTTTGAAGCAACTTTACTTCCACGTATCCGTAACAACAACGAGATCTTGTAAATGTGGCTCATGACCATTCATTTCAATTGATCGAATTTCCATTCTGTACACAGGACACTCGAGTTCAAGTGTCAATCGTCAACTCCAACTCCAAGTAGTTTGACTCGAGAAGGATTGGAAATATCTTGGCAAATGGGGTAAGTCTGCGACAAGCATGAATCCTGCCCTTGTCTAGAATGGTTTGAGATAAGGTAATTCGGCCTATTGGCTAAATTTCTCCCTGATCGTTCAATCATTGACTCAACCATAAATTGTATGGGAGATGGCCATGAAAATGTCTTGACTTGTGTGCCCTCTCCTGAACAAATGCAGAAATCTGTGCAGTAGTGCGGGAAACAGATAAATTGTGACCCGTAATCATTTCCCGAGCTGTTGGTAGTGTGCACTGTGCAGTGTGCAGTTGTATAAAGAAAACATGGTAGTGTGGGGGGGAGGGTTGAAGATCAGTGCGACAGTGTGTTGAAAGTTGGTAATCGGTAAAGTGTGAAGTGTGATGGTTTGAAACTTTGCAACTTGAAACTTTGACGATAGAGATGAGGAGGAGGAATGGGATTGTGGGCATTGAAGAACAAGGAGTAGGAGGGTGGAAAAAGTGAAGCAAAGGAAGTACGTGAGTGAGTGAGTGAGTGGTGAGTGTAAGTGTGAGTGTGAGTGTGAGTGTGAGTGTGAGTGTGAGTGTGAGTGTGAGTGTGAGTGTGAGTGTGAGTGTGTGAGTAGTCGACAGTAGAATGATAATACGGGCAAACAAGAACCATTTCGTCTGAAGTTAATAAAATCTATATTTCAACATACCTTACCGAAAGAGTATCTCCTGATACCTATTCTGGATAGCTACCGCGAAAACAAGAGGTAAAGAGGTTACCGTCGATGCTTGAGGTATTGCGACTTGTGTGCTTTGGGCTAGTGCAGGATTCGAAGACTTGGTAAAGGAATTCGTCTCTCTGCTCTGGGACGCTATTCATCTCTGGTATCAGTAGTATGTATGTGTTGTTTGTGTGTGTGTGTAGACACAATATGTGTGTGTGTCACCGATGAGTAAGCTATCTATCTTACTTACCATCTTCGAATTGAAGAGAAAAGGAGGGGGATTATCATTTTCATTGGATGGTGAATTTACTAAGGAGGCATAGGTTACCTGACTACATAGAATTGTTCACTCAATTGATAACTCAAGTACACTACCGATGTATAGATTCAACAAATGCAACTACCGGTATTAGACATGTATCTAAGAAACTCCGAAGATCCTTTCCATCAGGAATAAAGCTCTTGTTGGATTGAGTCGATAATGTATTGAAAAATGGTTAGAGCAGAATCAGAAGGCATCACCTATGTATCCATCATACCATTCTAGATGTACTGAATGTGTGAGTATACGAGATGTATATCGGAAATGGACAGAAATGAAATGAGAACTGCAATTCTCTCCCCATCAACTAACCAACTGGAATGACCCTATCCAATATGGGGATGCGTAACCTCTCGGCACTTGCCTGTACTTCTTTTCTTGCCTTTGAAAGTTCTAAATGTTTGTATCTCCCATAGGCAACTCACTCAAGGCCGAATTTGAAGTCTGCGTCTACCCAACAGCAGCCAGCCTATGTGCTACAGTAATACAACTACCTGCCGGTAACAACTATCAACCAGTTCCGTTGACGTTTACCCAGAACAGCGGCCATTTCCAGATCTCAGATGTCTGCACATACCCGTGCATTGGATCTCCCTGTATGATCTATGATCTATGATCTATGATCTACCCGCATGTACAATCATCTTTTGTCACATGACAAGCTTGCAGTTGAAAAGCAATTCGAAATCTACATTGATTATCACTTCAATCGAGCGCAACGAGGAAAGGGGGTTTGGGGGCTGGCCCCCTTATGTATATACTTTCGTACCAAGAAATAAGGGTCAACATGAAGTCTTTTGAATTAAATCTTAAAACAATCAAGCTTCTTGAACCTTTCTACACTTGGACAGACTGTCAGTTCGATTGTCAATAGATGGGGCATTTGCAAGCCTCAGCCGTTATCAATAAATACCCTTTCAGTTACGGTTATTACAATCGGAGTTACACTCAGCCTGGACCTGTTGAACCAAACTTGAAGCGGATGATACTCCGTTGGACGAGCTCTCAAGCTTTCCTGTTCCTGCCTTAAGTTTCTTGAGTTGTATTTTTAAACTCCGAACCCTTGGAGAAGATCATGAATAACTGGCAAGCAGAAGCACAAGCAATAATCAAGCAAGCACAAGCCTCCAACCGCTTTCTCTTTCTCGTGCTCGTGCTCGTGCTCGTGCTCGTGAGTCGGCAACTGTATCTATCATATATCCATCCATGCATGACATAATCAACGCCTCTTGCAACACCGACAAACACATGCATACTTAACTTTGGATAACCCAAGGACATCATTGACCTATCTCGAGTTCCCTCAAAGTATCAAGATTTCATTCAACCAATAGCTTATCATCTAACACCTGGGTAGGTGGTTACAAGATTCGCCATCCTCTATCTTCATTGGCTGGATATGAAATTTGTTACTTCTAGGCCCATCATGAGGCAAAATTCGAAACGCCAATTGTAGAGAAGAGAAACCAAGAAATCCTTAAACCCCTCGTTTTCAAGCACCGCCATTACAACAACACTCATGATTCTACCACGCCATCCTTTTACCGCAGTCACACAGTCACAATGTCGTTACTGTCTTCTAGAATCATACGAACTCCATCTATTGCACGGCCCATTTCACCAAGTATGAAGCAGTGTATGCAAATTCCTCACGATATGAATGGGTATTGCTGGTAAGGGAAGTGTTTCTGTTTCTGTTCTATGCTAGGACTGTAAGATCATACCACCGTTGAGGTAATACTTACGATTACATTCTGTTTTACCTCTTACCGTTGTGGTTTTCTATGGTAGGGCGGTCTTCTTTTCTTTCCTGTCGCAAGAACGGTTCCCAAATTTTTGTGGCTTATTCTTCTCTTTCCACTTGATTGTCTGTCTTTTTCTTCATTTCATCTCTTTCTTTTTTAACGTCTGCCAAGCATAGCTCAGTGCATTGATTGCTTGATTTCTCTTCATTATTGGATTTGTTCTTTCATTACCATACGAAGGTAGCCCAATCAGTGGCCGATTTACACAAATTTAGACGCCGGACGTCCTTTTACTAAGACAACCTTCTCTTCTTCCTTTCATTTATACTTCTTTGATATTGAATTTTGACGTCGAGTTGAGTATAGCTGGTACTATTCAACAGGACAAGATGGCGGATAAAATTCTTTTGACATATGTTATTCTGGACATACTCTTTGTAGGTTCAGGTGCATTATTGCTTGGGTTTGCCTTGACGACGAAGACTGGTACTTCGCAGGCTCCTACTATTGCCAGTGTAGCTACCGATTTGTTGTTGATGGGTACACCTTTGAACGGTTAGTTTTCCCATACATTCATTATATTGTTGATCTGGGAAGGAAGTATAGCAATGAGCTAACATCACCCGCACCCTATAGCCGCCATTGGAAATGCAATTTTAATCTTCTTCTCCTTCCTCATCTCCATTCCCGCCATGCTCCTCAGCACCACTCGCGGCTGGCTTAAACTTCATGGATTCTTCGTCGTTGTCTGTGGTCTCTTCACTCTCGTTATCGGTCTCGATATTTGGTTCGGTACATTAGAATCTAAACAATCTCTTCTCGATACATGGATTGCCCAATCTGCGACCACGCAAAGTTTGTTGCAGGAACAATTAAGCTGTTGTGGATATTTCAATAGTACGAGTGCGCCAGCTTTCGTGATCGATAGTACATGTCCTAATGCTATTATTGCGGCCACAATGCCGGGATGTTCAGCGGCATTTGTTAAGTTGGATGGATTGTTCTTGGATGTTATCTTTACGGCGGCTTTTGGAATCGTGGGCTTGGATGTTGCGCTTATTTTTGGTATTGCAATGCTTAATAAGGATCGTAAGGAGAGGGAAAGATATAGATTTATTGATGAGAAGAATGGGACTGGGTCTTTTTAAGTTATAAGCGAGGGCGAGTGATGGAAATGGGTGTCTAGATGGATGTATGGTGTTGGGTTTGCGGGATGAGTATGGTCTGAGGTGTTGAGGTATAGAGGGTTTATAGTGAGAGGTTGGCGAATGGGGAGATGAAGGAGGGCATGCTGTGTTGCAGGAAAGTGCGATTGAGGGGAGGAGAACGAAGGAGATCGTGGATGGCATAGTGGAGAGGGTGGTTCCCAAGAGGCAAATAGGTTGCAATGGAGGGATGATACGACTCTATGAAAATAAAAAGGGGCCAGGGCAGGAGCAGCATAAAACAAGTGAAGCTGAATGGAACAGAGGAATGCAATCACTCATCTGGAGAACTCCTACATTTCACTAAGATTAATCCAATGTAATCACAACGCTTCATTTTATACTTCGATGTTCTTTTTTGTTTTTTTCTGAGTTCTTTTTGTAGGTTCAACTTTTATGTGTTTAATGTTTTTAGATTGTTTGGATAGATAGGTTTTGGGTTTGTTTTGTTTTGTTTTGGGGGGGGAGAAGGAGGGCTGGATTAGAGGGTTAGCAGGGTATGACTTTAGGGGAGTAGATAGTCATGTTGTGTTATAGATAGTTGCTAGTTTCAATGACATATATATTATGAACATGAATGTGAAGTTATTTGGATGTGAATACTTGGGATTGGAAGGATAGTATAGTATAGTGTGGGGTGGGGTGGTGGTGTATGAGATGTAAATTGTGATAGGGAGATGAGAGATAAGTTGAAAGGTTACTTATGATGTGTGTGGGAATAGAGGGGTTTATATTAAGGGATTTATATCGAGAGTTGAATGGTTTAGATTTGGGCTGGATGCTGGATGCTGGATTGTGTATTGTGTATTGATGTTTAGTGAGATGTAAGAGATGTAGGGTTTGAAATTTGGGATTTGGGTTCTGAGATTTGAGAGTGTGTATGAGGTGTAAAGATAGGTAGGATAAGGAGTTGGGGTGGAGAGATCCCTAAGAGATAAGTGGGATACTGGAGTGGTGAATTGAAGAGGGGGGGTGGGAAGAGGGATGTGGTGATGTGGAGATAGAGGGTTGGTGGCAGGGAGGGAGAAAGGGAGGGAGGGAGAGAGTTTATTATTTTTATGTCGAGGGGTTTGATGTTTTGAGAGGGTTGGATTAGAGTTGTGGAGACGGAGATGGGTTTATTTAATAATATTGAATAGGATAGAGTTGAATACCACGAAGAGAGCTAGGCAGAGCTTGGAAAGGGGAGCTTCTCGTGAAAGTGGGTAGGTAGGTGTGTGATAAGCGAAGGAGGAAAGGTAGGAGATAGGTATTCTTTTGGAAGAGGAAAAAAAGGGGAATAAGGGGGGGGGGGTTAAATTTAAGAGTGAAAATTGGATTTTGGTGGTTAAAGGTTAAAGGTATATGTATTTAAGTAGGTGTTTATTAGGAAATAGATTTATAGAAATGAGGAATCGAATCGGGAAATCAGTTGTGAGAGGGGGGGGGGGGGGGGGTAGGGAGCACAAGGAATGTGTAAGAGGGTTGGGTAATTGATTTTTTGAGGGAATTCTGGAGATATCAGAGGAGGAGATATTAGATGGAATGATTGAGAATTTGGGAGAGAGTGTGAAAGGAATGGGAAATGGATGTTGGTTGAGATGGGTTTTGGGAGATGAGAGGGGGTGATTTGGGGGTTCGGTCTGGATTAGATTTGGATTTGGATGGGGATAGGAAAGGAGGGAGGGAGGTGATGATGTTGAGGAAACCACTCAATTGAGGATGAAGGTGTAGGAGGATGATGGGGAGAAGATATAGTATGAGGAATGGGTGAGAGAGGAAAGGGGGGTGGGATGTTATGATATTAATAGATGAATAAATGGATCAATAGACATTTCATGTAACAGCATATACATATACAAGAGCATCCGAATTAGTGCTAAAGTTAAACCCCCGAGAATCTCGAATCCTGATATGATATTCGATATATCAAGCGAGTTATAAATCAGTCCTGAGGAAGTATATACTACAATAGAAAAGAGAAAACTACACACGAAAAGAGAAAAGAGATAAGATAGGATGGGAAGAAGAAACTTTGCGAGGAATAGAATAGAGTAGGTAATAAATAGCGCAAGGAAAAATTGTAAGAAGAAGAAGAAGAAGATGATGATGATGATGATGAATAAATCGTAGATTGAAGTTGTGCTCGCTTACTTTTTCGCTTGGATGTATATATATATGTAGGTATGTAGATATATACGTATGTATTATTATGATGATGGATTCAAGGGGTAACCATTGTCTAAGATGAGAATGGAGAATAGGAGATGAGATGAGATGAGAGGTTCGAGGATGGGTTTCCGAATCATGTGAATGTATATGTACTTTAATGGAATAGCGAATGGAAATTGTAGTGACAGGCGATAGATGATAGATGGTTATAGTATATACGATAATGATATTGAGAAAGGTGACTTCTGGACTTTTGGAGAGAGGAAATCTACTCGACAGATTCGAGATTGGAGATATATTCAGTTTTGAATGGTTATGAAGAAGAGTGAAAAGGAGGAGGAGAGAGTTGATTCTACCCCAAGCTATCTTTTTCTTTTTCTTTTTCTTTTCTCTCTCTTTTTTTTATAAAAAAAAAAGATGTGAAAAAGTAAAAAGCAAAGTTCAAAAGAATGGAATTCTAGATGTATTTTTGAGGGCTCAAGTTCAAGTTGAGTTGTTTGTATGTATGTATGTATGTATATATACACATTTAAGATCTGATACTCAATACTCTAGACTCCACCATACCGCCACCAACCACCCCCCTACAGCCAAAAACACCAGCTCTTCCTAGATCAGATAGACAATAGCTTGTATAGCAGCTTTCCACTTCCCCCACTCTTGGGATGTATATCCCGCAGTTAACCACCGACAGACAATTCTTAACAACTTCATTATATATATGAGAAGATATGAATCCATCAATCCATCCTTTCATCAGGATCCCCCGTCAAGACCACGCTGTATGTACTATATATATCACACCACATTTCAGGAAATTTCCCATGCCATTTCATCCCATCCACAAGCACACACATAAACACATACACTTCAGAACCATCATCCTCCGCAATGATGAAAACTATCAATACTAGTCCATTTATTCAGACCCCTTCACCTTCTCACCCCATCCCATCTTAAATCTCCTCCACCCCATTTCCCCATCCCCCTTTCCCATTTACCTCACATCTCCTCACTTGCTCCCTAAACACCTGCACACATATAAAACCTACACAAACTACACAAACTACCACAAATACCCACCACAAATACCTACCTATCCATTTATCTAGTCAACCATTCCCTCATGCCTTCCCTTTCCGATCCCCTTCCCCTTTCTCTTTCTCTTCGCAACAATATAGAACATATTATTATTATTATAGTATACACTCTGACATCCTCTCCTTCTCCCTCCAAACCCATCCTTCCCATTCCTCCCCTTCTTCAAAGATACCTACCAACCTGCCTACCTAAACAATTTCTATACTAACAACCATACCCAAACAACCATAAACCTCATACCCCCACTCATACTCCGCAAATCAAGTCGAAATCAAGTCGAAATTAAAATCGAATCTACTCTTATCCACTCCCTCTTCTCTTCTCTTCTCATCATGACCTCTCTCCTTCTCCTTCTACCCCTTTCATTCCCATCAGTTCATACCCACTTCCCTTCCTCCCTAAGTACCTAAAAACCTGCAAATATACCTATGCCAATACTTAAGTAACTTTAAACCTCATACTAGTATCAGTACTTGTGTCAGTCAACAACTTGACATCACATTCACATTCAAATTGACAACATCAAGACCAAACACACATAACACAATAAAAGCAAGCAAAATACCAGCTCTATTAATCTATTAAAATTCCTTTCATCCATCCTGCATTCGACTACATTTCATGAGTCATAACTCATGTAATCATCATCGAACCATTCAGTGAACTAAGGTAAAGAAAAGGTAAGGTAAAGTCCTATGCTATGTCGAAAAAGAAAAAAGTAGAAATGTGCCATTTCAAGAACATGCAACCTCCATTTTATTACCATCCATCAAATCATCAATTCCACCCCTCCTAAATACAAGTGACACATGTGTAACTTCATTTTTCGCATTGAGAAAATAAAATCCTGGGTATATGAAAATCATCCATCAACTAGAAAACCATCCGCCGATATAAGAAACCAACCAACGTCCACCAGAGGAAATGTTCAACAAATCCAGAAGATTAAGTTAAGCCCATTTACCAAGAAGAGCCATGATGAATGTTCCGAGTAAAACGCAACAGATCATGAATGTAAGTCTCTTCTTATCATGAGTCAAGTCTGGGTTGAACAAGAAATCACGAGCCAATAACTCAACTAAACCAGTGTAGATGAGGATACCAGCAGAGATGGAATCGAGAACACCAGAAACGATATTGGCAGTGAATGAACCAGAGTTGTAAGTTGTGCGAAGACCAAGACCGATGGCAATAGCGATGGGTGTGGTGAGACCATAACCTGCGCAGAGAACCCATGGAAGCCAAGAGAAACGCTTGGGGAAGGGAATGGCAGACATACGAGCACCGATACCAAGACCCTCAAAGGATTGATGAAAGACTAGGACAGGGTAGAGAGTTGAAAACTCGTCACCGGCAGTACCAAGGTTAAGACCGATGATGACAGAGTGAAAGATGACACCAAACTCGAGAATCAAGAAAGCAGAAATTTGTTGACGGAACGAACGTTCTTCTGCCATCTCCGAGGAAATTGTAATCTTCTCAACATCCTTTTCATTTGAGAAAGAGTTGGATGCAGGGCTGTGATCCTTTGATTCTTGAGCTTGTGCGATGTTGTCGAAGAGGTTTGGATCCTGATCACCAGAATGAAGTTGGTTGTGTGTAAGGGTGGCGCGACGAGTAGTGTTGTTTGCAGGTTGATTGGTGACAACATCTTCGATAGATGGACCATGTGCAAAGCCATACTTGCGGTCAACATATTGCTCAGCAGCGAAATCCATCATGAAGATGGACAAGACTGAAAGCAAAACAATAGCAGGTACAAAAGAATAATCGGCCCAGCCACCAGTCATTCCAACACAAGTGTCAGGACCAATTTCTCCATAGGCGGGATCAAGTAAACTGAAAACATGTTAGATTTTATTTTCCAAGAGAAAGGGATGTTGGGAAGAATAAGAATAACTTACTGGATGAAAGCAGTTGCGATGATAACACCAGCACCAAAGTAACGAGCGAAGAGGTAGACATAGATATTGATCTTAACCCATCTGACTCTTGCAGCAATAACGGGAAAGAAGGTGGCAGCAGAGGAGACGATCAGGATAACGAAGAGAGCAGAGATACGACTATGATGATTGATTAGTAGTTGATTTAGAAGGATGGAAGGTAAAAGATTGAAGGATGGCAAGAAAGAAAGAAAGCAAGCAGAAATGATAGAAAGCAAAGAAACAACTTACGCTCCCAATTTTCCATTATACTCATTTTCACCAAGACCGAGATAACAAATGATGTCTCTTGGATCAGCAGTGTCTAGATCGACCACATTTGGATTGAAGTCAGTCATCTTGAAGACTTGGGTGTGAGGATTCGAGTGTGACGACTTGGGTTTGAAGATCGATGGATAGTTCGAGATAGATAGTTCGAGAGGATTGTCGTATCGTATGTATGTATCACGGTCGAAGAATAGTCGAAAAAACAAAGGATGATCAAGTATCAACTATCAAGCACTTAATACCAAAGGGTATCAAGTGCAGTACAACGTGTGTGATATTGAAGATCCAAGATCGACACTTCCAAGAGATGCTTCGATCTGCTATGACAGAAAACGGGTTTGATGGTGTATGAAAGTATGTGTGAAAGAATGAATGAATTAAGAAGAAAGTATCTTTTATCAGAAAGTCTTATTTAAGGTCTGCAGTTGAATGCGGACCCTTGAATTTTGAGAACCTTGATAGGTAGGTCCTTTATATACCACCCTCTTTTTTTTTTTCTTCTTCTTTCTTCTCTTCTTTCTGACCTTTAATTTTCACGTGAACGGGATGGGATAGATTACCAAGTAGGTATGATTTGAGAGCAATATCGGATCTCGGATCTCTGGTCTCTGGCCTCTGATGTTGGATATGTCGATGCGTGCGAATAAAAATGGTTCAAAGATGAAGTGATGGATAGGTATGTAAATAAAAACACCTTGTTGGATACCCCCCCCCTTCCACTTCCAACTCCCACTTCCAAGCCAACTCTGAATTGAGAATGGTTACTAGGGAGGTAGTGAGAACCTGGATGTTTCCTGGCAATTATGAAAAATATGTTAATGATATTCCTTGAATGGATTTGAATGGATTTGAATTGCTCGAATCGTGATTGGATTGAGTAGTTTGATCTGGATGATAATACCGAAGACGAGAAAAGTCAAATGTGAAAAAAAAGTTAAATAATAAGGGATTTGAGATTGGAAGAAGAAAAGAGAGAAGAGAGAAGATGGAAGAGAAAAGAGTGGAGAGTGGAGAGTGAAGAGTGAAGATTGTATTGTATTGTGCCGTACTGTATATCGACGATGATGGATGAACACACCTTGATAGTTGATATATATATATGGGGTTTGTATTTTCTCGTATATATTGTATAGTGCACTTGAATCCGACTAGATAATCCTCGAGAGGATGTGTTCCGTAGTGGGTAGGAGGTAGATATAATATGATTGATTGAAGATGGGATGAGGATCAAACATGTGTATATGTATATGGGAATATAAGTATGAGGGAGATAGATATACCACTTCCTCCCTTCCAACATCTACCTACCTACCTACCTACCCCTCCTCTCTTATATACATGTATATGTGTATCTGTGTAGTACTCGACCAGCACTTCTCCCCCATCACCAAAAGTAACACCAAATAATCCATCCACTCATCTTCGAATCTCACGAACCGTTCATTACACACACATCATGCCGTATCCCGTATCCCGTCAACAATACGACAAGATCAAAAGGAAAAAGAAACTTCCGAATTTTGTGAAAGGGCAGTATACGTAGTAGGTAGTAAGAGTAGTCACTTGAGATACATACATACCTACCTACTTACATACTTCACTTCTCGTACTTCCTCCTATCGTATACCTCGAACAACGAAATGAACACTTGCTAATTAAGATGGATGGATGGATGGATAGATGGATATACAAGTAAGCAAGCCAGTGATTCTTCTTCTTCTTCTTCTCTCTCTCTCTCTCTCTCTCTCTCTCTCTCTCTTCTCTATCACCGCAATGACATCTCATCCAATTCATCCTCATCCTCATCCTCATCCTCATCATCATGATTATTCTTCCAACACAAGAGAAATCAACACTTACATATCTAGATCAATCTCCCTACATAAAATTTTCATCTATGTATATACTATGTACGTATGTGGGGCTTTGAAAAAAAAACCCCCCCAATATTTGCAAGGCATGCAATGCATCATTGCCAAGAAGAAGGATTGGCGTACATATGCATATCTAGGCTCGAGGTATCCATTATCCACAACTTCATCCGAGAGTAACACAAATCTGACGACATCTTTTTTATTCGTTTCTGTATGGTGTATAGTGTATAGTGTACAGTGTGTAGTGCACATTGTACATACATACCAGCCATTACACAAAGCCATGTTTTTTCCATGAATGAGGCTGAAGATTATAATGTGCGAGGTAGGACTCGAGTACAATATCGAGGATTTGTTTTCGTCGAGGCGTACGCTAGGGGTGGATGTGAGGGATGTGAGATGAGTGGTGAATGGATAGATGGATAGATAGATAGATGTTATATTTATATACCTACTGGTATCTACAGAGAAATTTGCATTCGAGGACTCTACCGAAGGATTCTTTCTGATGTAATGGGTGGTCAGATTCAACATAGCATGTTTTACACCGGCTATAGATACCAAGGAAAACAAAAGGACTCGATGCTTTACATTTGTTGATATTTAAATATAAATATGTGTATAAGTATACCTATCAATATATTATAAATAATAAATAATACGAAAAATCCACATCATATCATATCTAATCGCATCACACCACATCACAACAAACCCCTCCCTCACTCACCCTTCTATCACCAAATCATCCATTCATCACCTACCACCCACCCACCCAAACCAAGCAAAGCCCTCCTCTCCCCTCTCACAACCCCAATGATAAAAATATCCACCACACACACACCCAGCCCATTACCAATCCTCCCTGTACCACACACCCTCATACCACGGACCTTGGTTTCACAAACCACAAACCACAAACCACAAACCCATCCATCCATCCATCCATCTATATACTTCAAACCTTCGGTCGGTAACGTGATGTGATCTTAGGATACCTAAAAGTACACAACACCCTGCCAGCCATTGAAGTGATTCAAATGTAAAGGGTTGTGTTATTACCACTTACCACTTACTCACCAGTATTATTTGTAGCACCATCCATCACCATCACCATCACCATCACATATATATCCCAATCTAACAAGACGATGGATTTAAAGATTAAAGATCTTATTTTACTCACTCCTCCTCTATTTTCACTATCTTCACTACCTCTTACATCTTACCTCCTACCTCCTACCTCTCCATTCCAACCCATCTTTAGTTTCCCAGCTCACTAATTCACTATAATCCCTCACATCACATCACATCACATCGCATCCTACTGTTATCTAATCCAATCCAATCCAATCTAGTCCTATCCCATCCCATCCAACAAGACCTTCTCACTTCTGTCTCTCTCTCTCTCTCTCTCTTACTCCCACCCTCTTCCCAACTCTCAAATGAACAGGAGAGGTAGGTATTCAATACTATTTTTACTTACACAACATTCCTTATATTCCCTCCTCAGTCCTCAGTGCTCAGCTCAAGCATAGAAGAGCGGATATTCTAGTAAGCAAGAAGTAAACCAAAGTAAACCAAAGACAAAAACGAAGACCTCGGGAATCATACCTTTAAGGAAAAATCACCATACACTTACTACCCAGCTAATCACATCACATCCATATAAAATCACTCACCCACACACAAAAATACCACAGAGAAGAAAATTATACTTCATACTTCATACTTCATTTTACTATTTCATGTATTATTAAATCCCTCATGAATAATAAATAAACAAATCCCAAAATCATAAAATAATCCAGATATCATGATATCATACCCATCCCCATCCACATCCACAAACTACACTACACTACTACAATTTAGAAGCAGGCGATGATTGTCCCACCGCAGTAATCTCATTATATAGAAGTCTGTTTATTATGCGTTAGTACTTGATCTTTCTTAAAAGGGATATCAAACAAACAAAAGGTAGGATAGGATGAGACAAAAAAAACCCCAATGCAAAAATATACTCACGTAGTCAAGAAATCCGCATAATCCTCTCCAGTAACCTGACTCGAGAAATATTGAGCAGCCAACTGATATTTGTTTCCCTTGGCCCCCTTACTCGCCAACTGATCCGCTTGTTCCTTGAGTAATCTCAACGCATACGCTTTATCGACTTTCTTTCCCTCCGCAGTGCTAACACCATGTTTGACCCATTGCCACAATTGCGAACGACTCACTTCCGCCGTCGCAGCATCTTCCATGAGATAGTTAATCGGTACGCATCCAACGCCCCGGAGCCAGCCTTCCATGTATCCCAATCCGATATTGAGATTCTTGCGAATTCCCTCTTCGGTAACGGCACCCGGGACATTCATGTTCAAGAGGTCATTTTGTCCAATCTTCACATCGGCACGACGAACAAACATTTGATTGGGTGTGGGCATATGTTTGTTGAATACTTCAGAGGCGATCGATGCGAGTGCTGGATGCGCTACCCATGTACCATCGTGTCCGGCTTTGGCTTCACGGATTTTATCCGCATAGACACCTTCCATAGCTTTGTCATTAGCCGCTTTATCATCCTTGATGGGGATTTGAGCGGCCATTCCTCCCATGGCGTGCACTTGTCTTCGGTGACAGGTTTGAATCAAGAGCTTTACATATGCGTCCATGAATGGAACCGTCATGGTCACAGCCGATCGATCAGGGAGGACGAAATTGGAATTATTACGGAATTTCTTGATGACGCTGAAGATGTAATCCCATCGTCCACAATTGAGTCCCGAGCTGTGATCACGGAGTTCATAGATAATCTCGTCCATTTCGAACGCGGCAAGGATGGTTTCGATCAAAACTGTTCCTCGGATGGTTCCGCGGGGAATGGCAAGGGTGTCTTGAGAGAGATTGAATACATCATTCCATAAACGAGCTTCGAGATGAGATTCCAATTTGGGGAGATAGAAGTAAGGTCCGAATCCACTGGCGATGAGTTCTTTTGCATTGTGGAAAAAGTATAACCCGAAATCGAAAAGACTACCAGAGATAGGCTCGCCGTCTACGGTGAAGTGCTTCTCTTCGAGATGCCATCCTCTGGGTCGCACGATAAGTGTGGGGAGTGTACGATCGGTACGGAGCTTATATTCTTTTTCGCCTATTTTGAAATCGACTTGTCTTCGGACTGCATCGTATAGATTGACTTGTCCATTAATCATGTTATCCCATGTTGGAGCACTGGAATCTATGAGAAAGTTAGTATTTGATTTAAGATACAATTTCAATGTTGGAATACATGAATCATACCCTCGAGATCGGCCATATATGTCCAAACATTTGAATTCAAAGCATTCACAATCATTTTCCTATCAGTAGGACCAGTGATTTCCACTCTACGATCAATCAACCCCGGTGCAGGCGGTGCTCCCCTCCAAGCATCATTCTCTCGGATATGTTTTGTTTCGGGGAGGAAATCTGGTAGAGAACCTTTATCCAGTTCTGCCTGTCTGATTACTCTGCGTTGAAGTAATTCCTTCCTGGTTCCATTGAAGGATCTGTGGAGGAGAGCAAGAAATGCAACCGCATCTTTACTGAGAATCTTTTTATTTAAATCTGTGATGGATCCGGAAATGTTCACGCCCTGTAATTGAGCTTCGACTTGAGACATCTTGGGCAACTATTGTGATGGGTATATATATGGATAGAAATGAGATTTGATATTGTAGATGTATATTCGATATGGGGAGGGTATCAGAGAGATGACCGGATTGATGTCAAGCTGGAAAGTATTGAGAAATGTAGAAGATATGAAAGAAACTTAAAGATTCCAAGATGTATGAGGGGAATAAGAGGAAGGATAGCTATGACTATATTAGGAGCTTGGTCGCGGCAATGAGGAGCCACTCGGCATGCAAGTTCCTAAGCCCAAGAGCAGCATGCCATTCGGGTGGAGGGGAACGAGAGCTTTTGGTTAGAAGCTTTGAGATTTAAGCTTGTGAATGTGGGGAAATCCCTCTCTTCGGTTGTCGCCGCCTTACGTTTTTCTTTCTTTCTTTCTGAGGTGTTTGCTTGTGTGTGTCTAGCATTTCATTCCTGATGACGATAAAGATTTAATCATACCTAGGTATTATCGTAGAACTTTGACAAAATACATGCTGTCGATATCGTCTTTTCTCGTTAGAGTTTTTAGTCAATGCCATTGTTCACTATCAAATAGACTCAATCGTACATATATTATGTGTGTATATATATACAAATTGTTGAGTAACAAATAACTTGATATCTTCCTCAACAATCGAACATCCATTTCGATATGCTGAGATTCATTTATTTGCCTTCTTTGCTCTTTTACATGTGGAGAGAGCTTCTTCCAGATCTTCTTCTGCTTCTGACACCAATTCCAGCCCTGCATGCCCTGTCAAATTGCTTGGACTGCTGGGTAAAGATGTAACCCTGGTTATCCTCGGGCGATAACCCGTCTAAAGATCCGGTTATCTGTTATCGCCTAGACTTTGATAAGCCGAGGCATGCAAATGTATTGCATTACTCGATCAAGTCGAGTAACAATTGTCCACTGTACACTGTTTGTAGACATTGTTTCCGGTTTGCATTCCGTATCTGTCCGATTATCGGATTGGATTTGTACTGCCAATAATTGGCTCTTGACGCTTCCGGGTAACAGGAAAGTTGGGACCGAGGTCGGTTTGTGTGTCTCAAGTCATATTCCGATATACGCACGGTTTCATACTATGGCTCCGATCACTTGGTGAGGGGGAGGAGGGGAGGAGGGGAGGAGGAAGTAATGGGAGGTGATTGGATTGAGGGATATTATTGGCGTTGTCTGGTTACTTGGACACTACCATAGGAGTATGAATTCATGGCTACATACGAGTAGGAGTAGATGTTTGGACTGGATCGACCATAGGATAAAGATACGTCATCGAGAGGCACGAGAGAACCTCCAAAGTCTCTTCCTACACCCAAGCGAACAGTGCAGCCATCAAGTGTAGGCAAAAGATTATTCCGTGTGTGAAGAAGTATTCCGATTCCAAGACTTCAGTGATGTTTTGGTATAGTTTCATACAATGTTCTACGGTTCATGACACCTATCAAAAGGATTTCTGGCTTCTCCTAATTATCTATCATTTTTGAGAAGGAAGTCTTTTGTCCTCTCTTAGCAGTAATGGAGACATGTGCCAGCAAAAATATTATATTACTTATATACAGTATATGCTTCGCATACTATGTATGATATGATATATACGGTGTACACTACATATGCTATGCATGATATGATATATCCAATATCACCACAAAGAAGCAATCACAACACCAGCAGTCACCAATCCCACCGATATATAATTTCCTCCAAATGTAGCCGCACCAGAACTAGACTTTGTCGAAGTCGACGTAGTATTCGGATTCCCTGTAGTTGCCGCTACAGTAGTTTTCACATCCGTTGCATTCGAACAACTTCCCACAGACATCGATACATTTTTCGAGAAAGTAATATCCGCACACTGTAAAGAAGTCTCATTAGCAACTCATCTCAACTCATCTCATCCCATTCCATCTCTCATCACAACCTCCACACAACTGTATCAAACTCACATTATACAGTCCCCCACTCGTCCCCATCTCCCCAGTCACAACCTGAATCGTAGCATTCATCCCCTCGGTCACATTCCACCCCATCGCATCCACCACCAAATCCTCCATGCAAAAACTTCCCTTCCCCGTCTCGGCAAAAGTTTGTCGTAAAACAGTATTAAATGCACTTCCGACATTGTTACCAAAACCAATCAAGACCTCGATATTCGCGGATGCATCTTCCATGTCTAGCGCGATGGAACCTCCAGATAGAGGCCAGAGGGTTCGATTGCTCGACACGGTATTTTGTCCTCCGCACGGAAATTGGGAAAGTGTATCTTCGTCAAAACCGCGGGAGGCGGGGTAGGAGAGGAGGAAATGGGCGGTGCTCAGGAGGGGGAGAGAGAAGGCGACCAGCGCAGAGAGAGGAGTAATGGTGTACATTATTGATATGGAGAGTGAGTGATGATTAGGTATTGTTAGATTCAAATTGAAGAAATGATTAGATGAGATTAGATGCTACTGCTACGAAATGTAGTTACGACATGGCTTACTATTATACTTATATCCTCATCACAAAAGTCTACAATAGCAATACAACAAGCAACCACCTCGAATACCTTCAAATGTACATCCTCCCCCAAACACCCGAGAATGTGAGCAAATTCAGCAAACATGCTCGCCATGCCCATGTCTCCTCTCTCTCAAAATTCTCTCAAATCCAGCATAAAACTATGCGATGCCATGATCAAACAACACCACACCTCGCCCCTAGATTCTCCCTTATCAAAATCTTCATCTCCAAACCCAGCCTCTCAAGATACCACAAGATAAAATAAAGCATAACAATCATCACAATCATGAGAAACAGAGCCAAACAGAGAAAATATGAGCACAATATTTCTCCTCCTATTCATCTCACCATTCAACAATCTCCCGCCGTTCAAAACATATTCTGTTTCATCTCGTCGGTTCCGGGTAGGTGAGATTTGTTTTTTTCTTCTTACCGGGTTTGATGTCTTAGAGCTAGGGCTGGAGCTAGAGCTGGACATGAAAAGCTTGATGATAATAAGGTTGTTAAGATCGTAGTCAAACACGTTGGTTGGGCTGGAGTGAGAAAATGAGATCTTGGGTGTTGGGTGCTGGGTGGTGAGGGAATTGTTTTGGGGTGGGGGTGAGGTGGGATGAGGTTGATGGATACGGACATGGATATGGGTTTTGATATAACAGATCGGTGGGTTTTTCAAGAAGTATAGACTCATGAGCGAGCGAGATTAGATATGGAAAGATAGCAGACGGTGGTAGTTTTTACAGGTGAGTGAGTGATTATTACAGCTTGTGCAATTTTTTTTTTTTTTTTTCAGAATTTCCTTAACTTCATTTTTCATTTTTCGATTGTTCGATTCTTCGATTTTTCCTTCCATATTTCTGTAAGTAACGTGCGTGTAGTATATTCTCTTTCCCATTCCCCCTTTCCTCGCATCCCCAATCCCCAATCTCCAGTGCTATTCACTCCCCCCATCTTCCATCTCCAGCCAATTAACTCCACCATTACACCACCCTCCCTCCCCAATTTCTACGTGTAAACCGCCTTACTACTCCCTCCCACATCCCCACTTCTCTCCTCTGTTCTCTTCTCTTCTCGTACCACCCCGTACAATAGATACCATACACCAACACCTACACTACATCTCCATCTCCACCTGCATGTCCCTATCCCTATCCCCATCCATATCCCTATCCCCCCATTCCTTCCTTGTACACCTCACCCGGCTATCCACATGAATCACAAACACAACGAAGCACATAAAATCCAGGGTCTTCGTGTCCTGTCACACTGTATGAAAATGTGACACGAACTCAAGCGGTGTAGGCTTGTAATGGGTTGATGGAGATTTGTGAGAGGGGAGGTGGTACATACTGCGGTTGGACGGGTAGTCGCAGGAACTGTTTAGTATTGTGGTGTGATGATATGATATGATATGATATGGTTGTGCTTGAGATTTGGAATGAGAGAGTGGCTATTTGGAGTTTGGATGCGTTTTCTAGATGATGAGTTTAATTTGGATTGGATTAGACTGTGAGGATATTCATGTTCGTTGTCATGACCGCGAGATGGAAATAGAACTTATTTTGAAGTGTTTTTTTCTTCTTCTTGATATAGATATAATCTGTATGAATCTATGCGAGCCCTCTTCTCTTCTTTATCTTCCCATCGTACCCCTCATGCTCATGCTAACAAGCAATATTTATACCATCTTTTTAATTCCCAACTCCCCTTTCAAAAATCCCAAATCCAGACAAAGAATTATCACATCGTAATCGATCGATCAGGTAATTTAACAATCATGCTTCATTAACGAGTCATAATACCCAATTCCTCCCCCATAAGTCAAAACACCAACCATTTCTATAATTGAAATGATGTGCGCATTGTCACCCAAACTCCTCTCTAATTCCCCAGCTCCATCCCATGATCATAATCATTAAATTAAATCCTATGAAGCTGCTTGCCTGCCGCAGTACATCTATAGGTTGTTTGTTTATTGTTTGATATGTCTAGTGCTCAAAAGCAATGACATAACGACCTAATGCCAAACTTCCAAGGAATGTACCGCCCAAGACAGATAGGAAATATCCGAGATTCATAGTCATAATTGCGAGCATACTATTTCTCAATTAGTCCATATTCAATAAAGATCAAAAAGAGATTGTGAGAAGAAAAACTTACAGTAACCATCCAACACCAGCAATAATAGTATCCATAACCGCTCTTACAGGATCGACACTCAATCTCCACGGTCTAACACCCATAGTACGTGTTTTAACAACCATTACATTCTCCTCAACACCATTCTCACTAAGTGTCATATTCTTCGAATCGCTATCTATGCTGATACGCTCGGATTTGGGACCCTTTCCAGCAACGGTGACGTAGCGACGATTGGTTTCTTCGGCAAGCCATGCGCTTTCTTTCCAGGCTTTGACGGCGAGGAGGCCGCGGAAGAGTGTAGCGAGGAGAACGAGAAAGATACAGGTTCCTGCATAGCCGGCATCGGTTGTTGGAGTCCACATGGTAGAGTAGAGGGCGGTGGTTTTGGAGATGAAGAAGGTCATTGACATCATAGACATGTCCATTGTGGTTGTGTTGGACATGGTGGACATGGTGGAGGACATATCCATGTCTGAAGTTGACATATCCATTTTGGCTGAAGGTTGATAGAGAGTTTGATAGGGTGAGAGTAGAAGTTTTATTGAGAAAATAGATGTATGGATATTTAGTGATGTTGTATGAACCGCCGGCGGATCGTTTGATGCAAATAAGTATTAATGGATTATTGTAGTGGTAACTTGAGTTGATTGAATGATGATTGTAAGGAAGAGAGGACAGAAACTCGTTAATATAGTGGAGGTAAGAACGATGAGAAGTTATGAGGTAGATATTTGCAAACAAGTGGATCTGAGGCAGTTGGAAGGGTATGTTTCTAGATTCCTTTGCATGAAAATCCGGGGGAGAAAGGTGTGAGGCTCTGAATACCTAGTACTACCTAGGGATATATCCCGAATTGACGATTTCGTTGCGAAGGTTTCAGTATGTCCAGTCTGATGGATTGCGGGAGATCAGATGAAGATGAGGAAGAAGCAATTGGTGCTTTGGGTGAGTGAGGTCGTCCAGGTTGAGTTTGATACTGAGGCTGTGGCTGAAGCTGTTGTTTGGTGTGAATAGGTATGGCATTCAAGTGAGTGTCAAACAATCATTGAGCATGTATCGAGAGATGTCAAAACTTTCAAAGGTTACTCTAAAAGAAGCATGGCCCGCAATTGAGAAGATTTCGTGGCTCTTTGCATATTTACCTTGTTTCCCTACCTCTTTTTTTACTCTTTTTGCTCTATCTTGCTCAAGTTATTATTCATCGTTGTTTTAACCAGTCCAGAAGGTGGTGTTGAAAAGGTGCCAAGGTGGATAAATAAAGTGCTCAAACACGCTCAGACTAACTTGATTAAGTTTAAAAGTTACCAAAACTCACTCAGTTTTTGCCGCTTTTAAAACTTTGAGCAACTTCTTATCTCATCCCTCACCAATATCTCCGTCTTTGACCTCAAAGTTTATTCCTAGACAGCTGAAGCATCCACAAGCGGCACTGAGAACCCAAGAAATGTGCTCAAGATCTGCATCATCAACTGTCCACAGCTCCATCATCATGCGAACCGTGATTCTGCGCCATGTGCCGATATCGACCAAAGGAAGAATGGTAACAAATCTACTCGAGCACCTATCAGTCAGTTTACGGAATACTAGATGGCCCGTTCAGTATGCTCAGTGCGACTTCGTGGAGGTACCTATGTAGATATAATTTCGGAATGCATTCAAGGTGACTACCACACCCTTCGTTAAGACTGAGAAACCAGAGATTCTTGAAGCAGCCTTTGGAGAGCTGGACTTTCACGATGTGAACATGGAATGTAGTAGTTCCATCATTGAGACTTTTCTTGAACCGAAAATCCCATCGCCTGTTCTAGACTCGACGCTTTGTTGTGTGAGAGGCTGCTCCATCAGGAAGTCCAAGTCCCCGAGATATTGTTCTGATACACGAAATAGCAATATCTGGTCTGATCTACTTATGGATATTGTACTCACCAGTCTCTATTGAGAGATTTCGAACACACTTAACAGATCATATCAGAGGAGTAAATGAAGATCATGAAACTCCATCTGGCACCCGATTAATCACTCGGGACTACCATCAACCAACTCTAAATCAACACCATCGGACAAGGAGATCAATTAAATACGATGAACACACTTTTAAATTGGAAAATAGGATACGTATTAAGTACAAATTTTCTGTCGATCTCAAAATCACTAATACACACCTCGAATGCTTCCAAAGCTCATCCTGGATGATTCTTATTCATGGATAATATTCTGTCATGGAAAGACATTCTATACCTGCCATACCTTCAACGCTATCCCAGAATCCCCAGTTTTTCGGAGTGCTCATAGCATTCCCTCGATCGACTTTCTCTTGATATTCCTCTCGACTTTTCAGCGCATAATGATGTAGTGCTATTCGATCTCTCGTGGGCGAATATCGTCTTAAAGGTGCCTGGATCCCATTTTCATCGACAATTATCGCTCCGTCTTTACATCGGACCTGATGGACAGTGCTTGGACCAGCATAAAGTGCCAATTTTGCAATGGTTTTACCTAGCACATTATGTCCCTCCCCATCCCATATACAATCGATGTAGGCCTGGCGCACAGACTTTGGTCTTTTTAGGAGGCCAGCAGAGGAATGTGTCATCCAAGACACATATACTGCTCCAACGTGTTGATCTTCCTCGTAAGATTCTAGAAACTCGTTCAGATTTTCTTTTCCAGTCATCTCCAGATATTCATCAGCGTCTATGAAAGCCATCCAAGTGTGATTGCTCCTGTACTTCTCGACACAGAGTTTGTAGACGTGTTCTTGCATGTAGTGGGTATGTTCTGATTTATTGAAGTATTGGAAGGTTACATGCTCTCGAGGTATACCCAAATCTTCCATTTCCGAGAGAGGCGGGTCAGAACCATCGTCCATGATGTAGAATCTTTTTATTCCAAGATGATAGTAGTGGTGAATGAAGAATTCGGGTAGGTCGTGTTGCTGATCTTTAACTGCCATGCACACAGAAACATATTCATCATCTCGAGTGTCCTGCTTAGACCCAAGGAATGGTTTCTTCAGCTTATGACCGGGTCCCAAGGTTTCTAAACTCGTTGTATCCCCCGAGAGACTCACGTCCTCTGAACTCGATGTTTGCATTCCACCAAAGATACCGAGCATTGCCTTGAACTCATCGAAAGTTCCTGCGGAACCTGCATGTTTCGAAGGCGTCGGACTTGGAATTATATCTGTTGCTTCAACTACCTTTGATGTCTCTGGCATGGGCTCGTCATTAGGCTGAATATCCACCAACATGTAATGAATCATAATCAACGCTGAGACGCATGGAAATATGAATTTCCATGGTACACCGTGTGCCCCAGACAGAAAATTGAACAACATCTTCGAGAGATGATGAAGAAAGATCGCAAACCCTAATGGTGATTTTATGCGGATTTAGGGGTTGAAATGGTTTATCTGGCTCCTTCCTATCTTTGTCTTTTTGCTTTTGTGCTGTTGTCTCAGTTGGTTATGCAGGGAGAATATTGGGGAATTGAGGTGGCGTTTTTTGATTCATCGTTCTTAAAATAGTCCTCGCTTGAGAATTGCTTTTCTCCTGATATTTGGTTCGCTTGGTATTTTATCTTAAGCTGTGCGAATATTTTCTAATTGGAAGAACTCACCATAGTATTAATGCGAGTCTGTGAGTTTACAAGTGATCTACATAATAGATAGTACCGCGGTATATACCTTTATTTCGAATCTTATTGAAGAGTTCAAAATGAAGTTTTCCTACATGAAACACCACGTCCATTGATACGAAACCATATCCGTTAATGATCAAGACGATCAAAATGATCCATATCATACCCCCAGCTTTCCAGGCATCATAATCTTCATCCTCATCTCTCGATTAGACAGTAAGGAATATGCTGTATAATCTCGGTGACTACTCAATCGAGCACATCCAGATCTTCGAAACTCTACAGCCGGTTGGTTCTCAGATATACTTCCTTGACGCAGTTTTTTTGGGTTGGGGTGAGATGAATTCATAATAAGTGCCCTCGCTATCGTGTGATGGGCTTCTGCGGCGTCAATCGTGCGGAATAAGTAAGAGAAGTTGATGAATGGCTATGGCATTCAACATAATTACAATTCATGGTTAAAAAGATATAGGTTTATGACTTTCTCTATCTTTGGGCGACACATGTTCGTGTATTTCCAGTGACTCGCACATAGTGAAGAGTTAGAGCCGGTAAAATCAACTTCAAGTGACTAAATATTACTCATCGAAGTCAAGTAAATGTATAATGACTCTTGGATTCCACTCTTCAGTCTCGTGAGTAGAGAAATCATGATTGTGGGGACGCTCAAGAACGAGAGAGCGATTAAAACATTTTCGGGCAATGCAAGAAATGGTGAGGGCTCACGTCAATTCTCTCGAGATTACGGAGGTTCAGATGGGTATGATTCTCATGGTGAGGAGGCTGAACGGTCACAGGTCCCGGTCCAAACTATTAGGCAAGTGCAAGGCAGGCCTGTTGCGGGAGGGTACCAGGGCCAGGCGGCAATGGCGCGGCCTCCACCTTTAAACCTATCGCGAGCTCAAGGACCTCTACCTCAAGCTGCATACCCACGGTACATACGATACGGCCGCGACTCAGTTTGAAGTTATGATTATAGAATTATTGAAGAAATGAAGTTTCAACACTAATCTCACATTAGAAGTTGAACGAATATTCAGTGGGATTCAGTTAAGTTTATAGCTTTGAGGATTTATAGTAAATGGCAATGAGCAGTGTACTTAACCATTTGGCAGCTAGTCTGGCTTGAGACTCTTTAAGCTTGGAATCGTTCAGGATGTTGGGGAAAACAGTAATCTCGTTGCTTTTCCATCGGCTTTGATCTATATTCATGTGCCATGTTCATGCTGTTCAAATATTACATGAAAATGTTAAGGGCTTTCGTACATTACCTTCTGATTTTGAACAGTGTATTTACGAATCTATTTATAGAGGTGTCTCGAGAACTTATGCTTCGCTATCCTCTCTTATATTCTTATGGGATTTACAATCTCTCCTTTCCTCTCCCACGCAGAAGGAGAAGAAAGCTATATCCTATTAAAGAATTAGATGAGTTAGGAGAAGCGCCTTCGCCTCACTCATACCTCACAGCCACAATATTTGACAACGAGCACAATAGTCGTTCAACTTATTCAGTTGCAATTTTCAAGGTGTGTTTAACAGGCATATCATTCTGATCAAATTGGCATGTGAATAATTCGAATAACAATATCTCGTCCAAGACTTCTCCTCGCCCGCACCAAAGTCAGTCTTTTGTCTTTGAGTTCTGGGGTCAGGTTTTGAGGGAGACAATGATGGATATTGAACAAAAAAAAAACTTATGGTGAGGCTCAGAGTTGAGATGAAGTGAAACGCTAGGAATAAAGCTCTTTATTTGTATGTGGAGGGGTGGCTGCATAATCAACAGATAGAGGTGCACCAGTGTTCTGGGAAATTGAGATATATTTTGAACTTTCACCGATGTATTTATTATCAGAATTGCCGTTTGATGACTTTGAGGTTAACAGTATATTGTGAGTATTTCTCTGCATCAATAAATTGATCGAGTGATGTGCGAGTAATAGTGAAGTGAGGCCTCGCTGCGACATCAAACAATCATTATTTCTGATGCCGGGCAGGACAAAAATTTCAAATCAAGTCGAAGGGAGAACCAGGACTTTTATCAAGCTATTTTTGATGTTTAAGAGATACACTTGTATTGAATATATTTCCTGAACGGCATGAACGATAATGCTTCGCAACTATTTTACTATAAGGTTCCTTTACCTATCTCTGGCTTATATCGAGATACGGCCCTGATAAGATGTATGTATGTCTCCCGCTAGACTTCAAAACCTCAGATGATAGAGCAAGTCCAATCTGACTCTCTCTAACATAATCAATCTCATGCTCCATGCTTATTCCTCCATCATGTAACCTAACCACTTTCCTTCCTCTCATAGCCAGCATCACTGGTTGACCAATCCCAGCTCCCGCTGGATCTCTATTGCAATTAATGTACACACCGCCATCATCCGAAGTCTCACTGCTATCATCGGGCTTTTTGATCATCCACACATCCCATCCCCAAGCAGCCGAGGCAACAGAAGCTACTCCAAAGGTAAACCAAATCAATACCAGCAACCCCGTTCCACGATATCCCGAAATCCCAACATCTTCGCCATACTGATTGATAGTCGTAACTGCCTGGTATTGAAGGGCCGTCGTAATGCTGTTTCCGATCAAGATTAAGGTTGTCGTTAGCTATCGTATCAGTTAGTGTCAATTCTCTGTGTATAATAATGCAACATAACGCATTTCTGGCCCATGATTGATGACTCAAGCCGAGGAAAAGAAGAAGCAATAACACATACGACAGAAAAACCTCCGAAAACCCAAGTAGCATCGATTCCCAGGAATGATATGAAAGCTATGATCAACACAATGCCTTCTAGACAGATTGCGGTGGCATATATGGTAAGTGCTGCGTGAAGTTCTGCATGATATGATTCTTTGAACGCGTTCTGGATTTCGCCAAGTTGATGCCCAAAGTTGTCTGGAAGTCGTATCTGAACTGAAGAGTTTGGTTTGATGAGTTGGAGATGGATAATTTGGGCGGGGAGAAATTTGACTTGACGCTGTTAAAAACTTTCTTCATTTATTGGTATTTTGTAGACGAATGGAACATACCATCAGATGAAGGTTCGGAGCAGGATACATTTTTCAACCTAGGGCTTATATTACGCGTGGAAACATAATTTCCTTCACAATGAGTTCGAAAATATAGATTCAATACATCGGTGATGGGTAGAATGTAGTTATTGCTCTGAAAGATATCATCTTTCAACTTGGTAGTATCAAGGGAAATGATGGGGAAATCGAACAGAAAGCTCTCCTCTTTACCTACGTCGATGAACTTACCTGTAAGTAAAAGAAGAAGTATTGTTAATGCTGCTGGTAAAACGATATACTTGCGAGGCATATTGACACCTCTGGTATCCAAGATTTTTGACAAAAAGAAAGTTGTGGATTTGTTAGGCAGATTATATATCAATAGATCGAAGAGAGAAAGAAGATCTGAACGACTATCTACTTTTTTTCTAATTTACTCATTCAACTTGCTGGTTGTGAATGCGGCTTAAGTCAACAAGTACTGGCAGCATTCTCCATTCCCTGATTTATCAATATCAGGCAAGAATTATTCACTGAAGATAACGACTGAACAAGACTAGTTTTACCTCAGGATAGTAACAGAGGGCTATTTACAAAGACTGAGGCTCTCAGCCGAAAAACTCAGTAACGCTTTCATCTCACTTCTGTTTCTCTCAAAGCAATAACGCGAATGTCTTGAATGATCCAGTATTCCAATAGATGATGCATTCACTGCATTTGAGGTGTCTCGAATTCCGCAAGTGACTCGCGATATGCGGTTTGTGCAAGATCAGATAGCTGTATGTATTCGAAATTTGGAGTTGACATCCCTTGTCGTCTGCTTGGTAGGAGACTATCAAACCTTTTCCTGACGAAGTTAGGAAAATGCCGCAAAGACGGGAAGATCAATGGAAATCAAAGAGAAATGTAGTTACGTATCAAAGCAGAGAAACCAGCTAAAGTCTACAACCGAAAGAGATATATTTATGAGAATTTCATAGTGACGGCAAAAGAGCTAAAGCGCGAACTAAGTATGTTTTTATAGCTAACGAGAGCTTTTATTTTGAGGAGATATCGCTGAGGGATAGATCAACTCTGTCCTATCAGAGACTGTTTTTTATTTGCAAATATGCCCCAAAGGAAGAGGTCAGTTACTCCGAGCCGGAGTAAATCAGGACATACCTGCTAGGTGGCTTGCTCGGTTAAACGTTCTATTGCTGTCATGGTGGGGATAAATCACTATGCATATGGATGTGCGTAAGCCCGTATTGAAATTATATCCGATTCCGATATCCGACAAAATAATATGCCCCTCCACTCTTGATACGCTTTGTCATCTTATCAATCTTGGCATATATGAGTCGGAATCCGAGAGGAAACGTATGCAAGTTGACCATACATCTTCCGAACCAGATATCAATAGAATTTCTTCATAGTGTCACGATGGTTCTCAAAGTTGAGGAATGTAATGATGATGATATGCATCGGGTCTTTGAGATCTTTTGCCAGGCGTTCGGAAACAGACACCCCATGATTGAGGCAATCTATCCAAATCATGATACTGAGGTTGGCCGAATCAGTGGTGGCAACCGTATGCGGGATATCAAAAATAAAGATCCTCACACAAAATTTCTCAAAGTCGTGGATACCGATACAGGCGCTATGATTGCAAAAGCCAAATGGAATATTTGGAAAGGAGTGATCCCACCCGAAAAAGATTTAGATGGAGATTATTGGGAGACTGCGGAAGAGAAGGAATGGGCTCAGCATTTGAACCGAGACTTCTTGATCACTCGTCGGGCGGCCATTAAAGAATATGAAGGCCACTTAGTTTGTAAGAGCCTTGAGTTGCTGTTTGTATTTTAGCTGACCCGTCCTTATAGCATTGGATATCCTTGCCGTTGACCCCGCTTATCAACGCCGGGGAGCAGGTCGCCTTTTGGTCAAATGGGGAACTGCAATCGCTGATGAACTTGGATACACGGTACGTACAAACCGTCAATCTGAGCATTTGATTGGTTCTCCGCCCTTATTGTCAACTGTAGCTAATGTGTGTTCAAATTAGGCCGTAGTAGAAGCATCTGTCGCTGGTCGACCACTGTACGAGTCCGAGGGATTTGAATATGTTAAGCATTGTGAAACAAATATACCAGAAAGATTCGGTGATCGGAAAGGAGAAGGGTTCATATGGATGGTGAGACCAGCGAAGAAGTAGACTTGAGGATGCGGAAAATAGATCTTTTGACCTCTCTCTCGATGACCTGGGTATGCACACATATAAATATACATACATAAGCATAATCGATTAAAGTTATATGTTGACGTATAATGAAGTGAGTGCAGTCGAGAACACATGTGTAACTGTGGCGAGTGTGAATTTGTATCACGTGTTTAATCAGACCCATACGAGCCACTTTGAAAGACAAACCAAAAAACAAGTCATTAGAACTCACTAAGAGGAGGAAGGCCGAAAAGGTGTCACAATTAGCATCGTCAAAGGCATAGGAAAGCATGACCACTCTTCGCGAACGTCTCTTAGTACACGCTTTCAAACGAAATGCACTTAGTTAGTGCCGCCCTATTAACTTCAAGGGGAGGTTTACGAAAGGACATAAAACGGGAGTCAAAAGCCGATTTATGTCATAAGTTTGACTGAGTCTTTTTTGAATGTTACAGCCTTCATATTGCCGCCTACATCATGTAGGCTACATGAGACCGCACATTGCCTGTTTCTAGCTCTGCGGTAATGCGTCTACCTCGGGTTGAGCAATGCAAAGAGACGGCGTTGTTCAACAAAAGTCTTCAACGAGCATTGAGCTGTTGACTTGAAAGGTCTTTTCGATAGGATTAACGCGTACCATTTTTCTCAGAACCTCTCATCTCGCTCGTTTGTTTTCGCTGGTAGAGATCAATATCTATGGTGTATTTCTTTTCACAGTTCTTAGTTTGTTAGATGGCAGGCTATTTATGGACAACACCGTCTCCAATGTTCTTGGCTCCGCATTTACTTTTAACAGAGCATTGAGCTTTAGGACAAAAGCAATATTATTGTGCCTCCGGTCTAACGTAGGCAATAAGCACCACGACAGAAGCAAACACCGTATCTTCTTCAGTGAGGATTGTTGGTTCAGTAATAATCATCTCAAATTATCCCGAAATCAAGACTTCACTTGATGGAATACAATGGTTTCAAGAGTATCTGATTACCTCATCAACAAAATCGTCAGGATGAGCTCAAATTTTGCAGCTGGGATTCTAGGAGCCCAAAGCATCCATGGAAGCCTGATTGTTACCACGATACATTTCCCAATGTTAGAAGCAATGGAAGGATTGAATCTTGGAATCTGCCATCGATTGATTTGATGGTCTTTCTCAATTCTGTATTATCTCAAAGTGTGTATGTTGATGCCACAACCATCAGTTCGTTGCCCACTTTCGTTGCTAGTTCCACCCAATTCGAGATCCATGACAACCGTTGTTTAACAATTCATCATTTTGGCCTGTCCCTCTCGAGATGCCTGTCGTAAAAAGAAAATGTTTTGATACACATTGTCGTATTGTTTCCCTTACAGATACTTTCCTTGAACATTGATCTCACAGGCTGCTCTGGGTTGGTTGTACCTCAACTGAGAAGGACCCGAAAGTTCAAGCTACCCTCCAATACATTCAACATCATTTATTTACCGAAGATAAACTGATTGAGGATTTCACACTCTCTGAAAATGAAAATTTGACTAAATTGCACAATGCAGATGCTGTCATTAGATTCAACGAATCACTTAACGATGACAGACAACTCACTGCTGATATATGTTCACTCCCCACAATTAAACCATATTAATGGGAAGACTGATTGAGTTCAATACTTCACCAAGTGTGTACAAATCTTTCCTGAATCTTCTCCCGGCTCCGATTAGCTAAACTATGACTCTCATAACATTTCGCTTCCGTCACTTCAATCAGCCAAATGAATAATGAGCATGCATCCATTAAAGACCGCCTAGATGACCAATTATTAAAACAATCGACGTCAATGAATCCATTATAGATGCCAAGTCCATGGAACGACGTGCATGAACTAAGTTGACAAGTCTTTCACGAATTGGAAGTGAGGGAGATTATAAATCCAACCAAAAAAGCCATCTCATCAACAGCAGAGCGAATGTAAATCTGGAGAACAGGAAAGAAACCTGAAAATCAGCCTGACCACCTAAATTGCCATCTGAATCCTCTCCAACCCCGCAACCCCAACCCTTGATGAGTGAAATCAATACCAACAGTTTGGTAACATCGCCACTTAGCTGATTGGAAGTTCTAGCCCCACATCCATTTTAGTCAGTCGATTCTGCAATGATTCCCCCTGTCTACACCATTTTTCACAATCTTTGAAACAAGAGCTGCAGAAAATGCTACATAAATATGTATCTACGGCATGGCAAGGCGCAACAAGGTACTATAGTAGCACTACACTCTCTCAAAGTATGAACTTAAGCTTTTCCGCCTCTTATCTTGTTCTTGGATTAATTGAAGCTTTTCTTCATTTCAAGAATATGATACCACGTTTTCTGGGGCTGACATGGCTAATTTCTTGTATTTTTGGTAAGTTACTTGATCTTTGTGATCCGAAAAATTTTACGAAGTCTGTCGCCGACCGAATCTTGAAACAGCACAAGATGATGATGCGTCCTCAACAGTCGCTCAAATAGACTATGGATCAACAGCGAAATTGAGGACAATCACAGAACCACCGGTACTGCAACTAGTGCACCAACCAGTTCGGCTGCAAATACGAACATAACACACTCAGCTTCATCTGCCTACATCATTCGAATAGTCATTATAGTAGTAATATGCATCGTATTCATACCCTGCGGATTACTTTTGCGAAGGTATAGACGACATGGCTATTTCTTCAGACTCCCAAAGAAACCGGAACGAAAAACAATCGATACACATCCTAGAATTGCAGATCTGCCACAAGGTAGATACCATGAGACGACGGAATTGATGGCGGAGGGTTCGCCGGGGGAAATGGGATTGGGTGGTCATCGTGAGATGGTTGAGATGGAGGGTTCTCTTTCACAGCCGAGAGAAATGGCGGCGACGGGGTTGACGAGTATAAAGTGGGGGATCACGATCCCGGAGATCCACGGGTTTGAAAGGAAAAGGGGGAGTGTGGAGATTTCGCCTTGTTGATTTGGTTGAATGTTTTGCTATTTGTGTGGGGAAAGAGCAGGATGATAGTCCTGTGGACGTAGGATGATATTAAATAGGCTTTGAGAGCGAACCGGATGGCTCTTCGTATGATTGAACGAATGGAAATACCCAGGATGGAGAGACAGGCTTGTACTTAGGTGTGGCGTACGAAAGGATCTCTGTTTATAACGAATTAGCAATCAATTCCCATTGTTTCCCAAACAAAGTTAAGTTGTCAATAACTTTCAAGGTAATATTACTTTAATGATATCTAATGTTGAAGCGCCAGGAGGTATAGCTACATGTTCTTCATTTGCTATGTTCCACTTTTAAGTTTCTGAATTTTAAGAAGAGCATCATTGATGAGCCGGCGAAACCTCCCTCTCGTCTGAGTCTCATTGACCAATCACATGGCTCTTCAGAAGTTTTTTTGCATATCTGAGAAAACCTCGCGAAATATCAAAACTGCGCTCGGCAGGGAAGAGGCAACCTCGCCTGGCGAGGTTGCCTCCGCATCCATGTTACTTATGCCCAAAATTTCAACGCAATGGTACGGAGAATGATAACAAAAGGCAGTATAAATTTCGATTTAAATCTCTCATACATTCCCCATAATCCCCGGTTCTATCTTCTCCAATTCCTGCGATAGCTCCATCCAAATATCCTTTTGGGTCGCTATTCCATCGAGTGATGTTGTCCATGGTGAGACCCTAATTTCTCGTTAGTCTCAAACTTCACGATATCCGTATCGAATAAACAAAAACAAGTAGAGGGTGTACTAACTTTCCAATCTTACAATCATCCAGATACATTCCGTTCGTTTCCTCCTCTCCTCCAGCAGCATGCACCAACGTTCTACTCCCTTCCTCCACACTTCTAGCCATCAATTTCATCGCTCCCCTAACCAAATGTTTCGTAGCTCCCGTCGCATGTCTCATAATCTCCGTATCCACCAACCCGGGATTAACAATATTCGCAACAACATGTCCCTCCCTCCCGCGCGTCTCGGATTCGCGAAGAGCAAACGCGAGTTCTCGGGAAAATAGCAGAGAGATGAGTTTACTCACATTATATCGATCTTTCATATCTGCTCTTTCCTTCACTCGCAATTCTTCAAATACGTTTCCTGCTCGCCGTTCCGGGAACGTAGTGAGATGATGCACGAAACTTCCCGTGAATGTCATTACCCCCCTCGTATTATATTCTATACTCGTCTCTCTCAGTTTCGGCAACAAAAGCAATGCCAACAAAAACGTATTAATCACATTTACACAAATTGTCTCTTCATTTCCCTCTGAGATCTCGAAATCAAAAACATAGATTCCAGCATTCGATACCAAGACATCAAGTCTTGGGAGCGCATTTGCTCGATGCGCGAATTCCTTGACAGAAGATTGAGAACAAAGATCGAGGCTCCACACTTCGAGGATGTCTGGAGAGCAGGAGGTACTGCTTATGATGGATTGACGTGCAGCTTCACCTTTCGAGAGGGAGCGGACGGCAAGGATGACTTTTTGAGCATCGAGACGGACCTTTTACTTCATTAATACTCAAAGAATCCACATGTCTACATAGAAGTTGAAACAAATACATACAAACCACCTCGCAGCCTCCAGTCCTAATCCACTATTACTCCCTGTGACAATAATTGTTTTCCCCGTGAACTTCTTTTCAGGAATGGGCAAGGTGACTAGGGTGTGTGATTTCAAATGATTTAGAAAAAATGACATTGTGGAAATAGGCCTTGAAAGAGATATTTTGAGCACTGGAGTTAATAGCATCGAGAAGTACGAGAGGAGACTTGATATTGATAGCGCATTGATTGGAATCCGTCTGAAACACACTTGCTCGAGCCCATCCCTCCACCATGTCGCACGGAGATAGAAGAGAGGCATAGATAGAAGAAGGATAAGAATAGGGATGAGGAGGGCGAAGAAAGACATGATGAAATCGGATTCTGGGAAAACTCCATGGCATTTGGTAGAATTCGAATTAATTTCATCATCACGTTTTGTGAGATGGACTGGATGGATGTAAGGCGGATGGTTTTGGTATTGTGTGAATTGGCCCGTGCACGAAAGTTTCGATGAGTCGATATCATGATCATGAAAATGCTTGGTGAGATAAATTGTATTAGCTACAAAAGCTTCTAAATCCACAATATATATATGCACGCTGCTCATGTATATTCTACCTCTCCCTGTGAAAGTCTAATCTCGCTATCATCCCTTCTCTCTATGCGCCCAGACTCCTGTACCGCCCAATGAATACCCTATACCAAAATGAAAAACATACATCCCATTCCCATCAACAAGAACAACACAAAATGTAAAGTATATGTTACAATATGATACCGGAGATTCGATCGATCAACCTCTTAAACTTATCACGATGATTGTCCAGCCTCTAAATCCTCACCACTTCCACTTTCGCTCTCCTCATCACTACTCTCATCACTCCAGTCCCCACTCTCCAAATCTTTCCCTCGGATTCCCCAGCTGAACACGAATCCCACCAAAGCGATCCCACTAAAAACGCCCCAGGTGAGGAATCCTCCATTATGAATCTTTGTCCCCAAAGTAAATAATCCTCCACTTAGGAAAGGGCCCGCTGCTCTTCCCGCTGCACTTAGAGTTTGTGCCAGACCATTCAATGTGCCAAGCACACCATGATTAGGTGCAGAATTTGTGATAAGTAAAAGAGCACTTGTAAGTCCTCCCACTGCGGCTACTGTTTTCAATAACAGGACGAAGCCAAGTTCGACCCACAGCCATAATTTTCCATTTCCGATGCCGAAAGGTGGAGGAGAGTCTTTGTATCCGATCCATGGCATAAGCATCATGGAAATGAAGAAGAGGAATAATCCTGATCTATACGTTGCTTTATTTCCCATCTTTTCTTTGAGTTTACCAAAAATGCCGATTTGGAAGACAATTGTAACTATTCCTGCAAACGAGAGAGAAAGACCGATTTCAGAAGGAGAAAGTGCTCGTCCAGAGCGCTCGGGAGCCGATGCAAAGATAGGATAGAGAGAGTTGAAGGAAATGTTCGAGAGTTGAAAGATAAGATAAGTACCAAGAAGGATTACAGTGTCACGATTTAGGACTTCCTTGTAGGATAAGTGAGCTTCGTTTGACGACTGGAAGAAGTCGCCCATTGAGAGGAGTGATTCTGTTTCAGAATCTTCTTCGTCCGATGCATCAGAGTCATGAAGGAGTGCACGCTGAGAGGGGGTTCTTGTATAGGTTGGATGTCGAGCTCCTCCTGTGAATTGCCACATCCACGTGAAGAGGCTCTTCATTCGATGCTTCAAAGGAGGAAGGTTCTTTGCCTCTTCTAGACTTTCTTCCAGGAAAAATCCCGTCAATACCAAGTCGAGGATTAATATTGATGCCGCAAACAAATTCGGTAGTAGATATGGATAAGGATTTGGGTGCCCCTTGTTAAACGGATTCTCTTCGAAAATTAACAATCCACCCAAAGCTGGTCCCGTTATGCCCCCAATTCCGTATATGACTGGCAGATAGACAAATGCCTTACTCTGATTACTGCGGTCCGTAATCTCTCCCAAACATGTACTGATTACACCCTGATTTCCGTTGACCATACCCATGAGCGCTTGTACCAATACTGCCTGCCATAATGTCCTGCAGAATCCAAAAGCAATAAAACATGCTGATGTCAAAAGAGTCCCAAGCATTACGACCGGCTTCCTCCCTATCCTATCAGATAACCAGCCCCAGAAAAAGTTCGTTGTAAATTGCGCGAACGCGAAACTCGACGCTATAGTTCCGACGTATAAACCTATTTGACTTGGATCAACTTCTGGAAATTTCGACGTCATTTCGGGAAGGTATGGAGATATCGAATTTAACGCGGTTTGTTCGGCGAGCGCGATGACTGCTAATACAGCGAGTTGTTTTATTGGAAGAGGAGATTGACTTTGTTCATCTTCGGGCTCTCCTTCATTCGAATTCGAGTTCGCAGATCCATCGCCACCAGATGACAAAGTTGATATGACTTGAGGTCTGCCGCGAGACTTGGGTGGTGGGGTGGGGAAGGTGTGGTAGTGAGGAGTAGAGGACTTTCGACGCTCCATCCCGCTGGGAAATTTCGCCCTTCCCATGATGATTGATGTCTCAAATGGTTATCGTGTTGGTGTATTCGAGGATAATACAAAAGTGGTTTGATTCTTATCAATCTTGTTGGTCGAGGGGTCTTGTAGGAGGTCGTGTGCTCAGGTTAAGTTATGAACCAAGGTCTAGAACGAACTGGTACTTGGAGGATGGAGATTAGGTAGGTACCTTGACATCAAGAATAATGGAAATGAATCAATGAAATTGAGTCTTTAAATATATATCATGGAATTATAACATCGTCTACAAAGCCAATGAATGAATGAATGAATCGACTGGTTTTTTGTAGTATTTCCAGCAGAAGAGAACAGAAGCAAATTTTGTCATTGGAAAGCCGAGGGAAGCTCTAGCCGCAACTACATCATCACCAGTTTCTCTCCAATTTCTCACCCCAACTCGCTTAGATTAATTAATACTAGCCACTTCGGTCATTTCAGCCACACTCCAGCCTCTTGAAAACCAGCCGCAGATGATGCGTTGCGTGTATTGATGTAATAAACGCGGGTTTCTTTTTTAAAAGTTAAAAATTAAAAATGAAAATCCAAAACGTGTTAAAAGCACTGAAACTTAATTCAACTTCTGCTTATCAATAAAGGGAGAGAATTTATGCTATCTCGTGTGTCGAGTGAACAACATACCGGAAGCATGAGTTAATCTAGAACAGCTCTGGTGGACTAGCTAGGTGGCTAGATAAAGCTTGCGCATCAGCGAGCAACAGTCGGTCATTCACTCCACTTTGTCAAGATTGTTAGTGTCTGTAGTGGAACTCTATCTGATTGACATATGAACATTGGAAGATAGGTATAAAAGTGGAAAGTATTACATCAGTCAATTTAACTACGGTAGGTTCAAGAGACTTGAAAGCTTTGATATGGCCCATCTCACGACTGTCAGCAAAGTCGAAAAATCCTATGCTGAAATCAAAACCCAGTGTTAATAAATCGAGGTTCAATTGTTGGTTTCTCCAGTGTACATCCTCGTTGCTCACCAATCCCCAGAATCATGGACCGGAAGAATCTCGGGAAGTATATGGATGGATGTACTTGCCATTTCTGGCTGATCGTTGATATCGGTAAAATTATTCCGAACGCTCAACGTCTGTCAAGTATTTGTAGAAACAACTCCACTACAGTCTTCAGCCAATACCTTACATATCCTATTATTCCATCTCTTGATAGTGCATGATAATATATTTGTTATATACATCTTCAACCATCTTGATATGAAGAACATCGAACACCAGAAGATATGAGGCAGGGGAAAAAAGGTAATAAGAAGAATCATCGACAAGAAGGGGAAAGCATTTTTTATTGCTCTAATAACATCCGACATTGTTAGTGTTATTGGATCGAAGAATCTAGAGCCACTAAGGAACTTGTGGAAGTAAAGACGCCTCCGGCCAACGTGGTGTTGGTGTGTAGACGGTATAATCATGATGAATCTGTTTGACCGCGGGGAAGGTAGCAAACATGAGGTTGACTAAGATCAAGGCAAAAATGGAGACTCAAGGGAGGCAAAACGAACGTGGATAGGTATTGATTATATGTGAATGTTTTTATAGATGTATTGGGATGCGAGTGAGATCCAAACATTGCGAACTTTGGCATGTAGTGCTAAGACCACAACGTCGCGGACATTAGCTGATATTTTTAGGAATCCATTCAAAGTATTTCGAGGCCGAAAGGATGGAGCATCGAGTACAGCAGTGACTGGACCGAGAACATGCTTTTGAGGTGCGATAAATGAACATCACACCATCATGGTTTTGAGGAGAGGTTAAGGTACTGACATGTATTATGTCTCCCACTTGTGCTCATCCGTGGACCCTTCGCGTTGTAGGCGACAGCATCCAGAAAGATAAACTTGGTCAGGATGCCGCCATCCTTCTTGACCTTGATCGTATGCTCTGGGGGTCCATCAAGAACAAAGGAACCAAAATTTCCTGTTTCTCAAGATGGAACCCCTAGTATATATATGTACTTTTCCGTTCTTGATTTGTACGTTTTGACTAATCACCTCGTAATTTTTCTTTTTTTCATGTATGTTTGATGTGTGATATTGTTCCTTCTACATGTGCATCTTTACTAGGCAGCACATTCTATTATCATACATGTTCGAAATTAACCACGAGATAGCCTAACAAACTCCAAGACCATCATCGAACTTCGTTTAGATCAGATCCCAGGGTATATTCTCGAGCTTTAAAACCCCCAGACTCTTGCCCTTTTACACTGAAGGAATCACTCGAAATGGCAGTATGCTTTCAATTTCTGAAACCGACAATCAAAGGATGCCGAGACTGAAGGCAAGTCAAGACGAAAACGCCCGCGAACGCCATCAGATATTCAATTGGAAGTCTACAATAAGTTAGTGAGGGACCTATGACATGAGAATCAGCTAGGAACCCACCCCTAGTATTTGGTACCAATCTCAACAACCATATCAGTTTGTTCGGTAACCTTCGTTTGTACGTCGTTATCCTTGAGATAAGCAGTATCGCAAGGATAAACGGTGCATCCACTTCGTGCGCTATGGACATTGCCCTGGCCAGCTGGGTAAACAAAACGGATACCAGAGTTATCGGTATTGTTGGTGATTGCACTGGCATCGTAGTAGGTTTTGCCTTCGAACCTTTGCCATTGAATCTCGGCTTGAACACGGTTGACAGGGACAACAGCATCATACTTCTTAGCCATAACAGTACCTCCCCAGCGATAAGGAATTTCCATAATGAAGCTCTCTCCACCTTTGTGGTGAATGTCTGCAATGTCCTCACACTCAGGATGGGATGTAAAGGAGAGAATTCTGTCTACATTATCCATAGACATGAAGTATATTGTGTTGCGGGGAATGACGCGGGCAACGGCGGCTGATGCGCTGAGGCCCAGGGCGGTCACGACTATTTTGCAAATTAAAACCATGGTTCAGGCTTGAGAATGACTTGATCTAAAGAATCACAAAGGTTAGCTTCATGGGGAGCAAGTGAGTGATGGAACGTGAAAATTACATGTATCTGAGCTTGCTTAATAGCTGTGTGAGGTGGGAGAGGAGAGAAAAGAGAAAATTGGCAAATTTGAAACAAAAAGGGAACAGAGGGAACAAGTAGTGCTTATACATCAGCGAAAGAACTAATGACTAAGGCTTGTAATAAGCAGAACCAACATGGTCACAGCCTATGACGATTGCAATGAATAGAAGCAAACGATCTATTTCTTTCAAGCCAGAGCAGCGTCATCAACTCGATATGCTTCAAGACGTATGCGCTACAATTGTATCTAAAGATTAGTCTGAGTCTAGATTGGCTGGTGCTGAGAGATTTCCAAATCAGTAATAATACAAATTGTAGGCCACCTAGCCTGAATACTTGTTGAAAACATTAGAATGTGACGACTTCAGACATCACTATTAGTAGCAGACAGGACATGATAAAGACGTGTCATGGTGATAGAATTTGAGGTCATATTAACCCGAGCGCTTCATGGAATAAAGTCGACAATAGCATCATAGAGGCTTCAAAGCACGTCAACTGGAACTCGAAATTTGAGCTTGACCCTTTACGATGATACGTGGGGTGTGAAAAAAGGAGAGAGTAGCGAATCTATCCACTTCGTCAACTCATCCAATTAGATTGTTCATACAATATGTTGAGATGTATCAACTGATTGACTTAGATGAGATCGGTTAGATGGCTCAGAACCAATAACATCCACTGTCTCGCTACTTCTTGAGCACATATTGTATGTAAAGAAGTGAGAGTTGAATACGAAATCTTTGGAGCCCCTATATAGATATCTCAGGTTAAGATGCAGTGAGAAACCAGTGCAAAATTAGAACATCCGATCATCGATTTTTGGGAAGACGAATAGGTTAAAGCAAACCACTCAGAACGTCTGTACTCCATCAACACTCTAACATCTATTGCCTTTGATCTTGACACCATAGCATCATAATATCCCATCTCAACGAAACCATGAATAATAGCTTCCTCGAATTGCGTCCGAAATTTCCAAATCCGAATGGTTTACATGTCACTTAGATAGATATGAGTTTTCCAAAGACCTTGATTCTAGAATCTAGGTACCCTTGACTGTTGATCACTATTATCTAGTCTGTGAGAAAAGGGTAGATCTCGTCGAATTCAGCGACGACGGCGTCATGATGAACCTCGAAGCCTGCCAACTTTTACTAATATCTACTGCCTTCCTTCCGGCGAATCTTGGTAATGAGGAGGTATAAGCCGCTGTGCTATGCCATTTTCGTTCATACTCCTATGTAGATACCATCATTCTCAGTTTCTGTAATCCGTTTAGTGGCCCTCGATGCTCTCTAGCCGTCGGTGCCTTTAACCTCCCTTCATCAGGCTATTCCGATCTATCTAACTCCAATCAAGTTTTCATAGAGTTAATAGCTTCTTTGCAACAAACGCATTTTATATTCATCATCAAATCGAGGCATCCGTCCCGAGAAACTCCAGACCTAACCCAAAAAAAGTCTCTTAAGCGACTAAGATAATTCTCCGCCGCCTACGAAGATAGAAGTGACGTTTCCTCGGAAGATCTCAAGGAAGAACATGGCAAATACAACCCTAATTCATATAACTATCGGACCAGATCAGATGTGAAGTCGGATAAAATGCAATTTGTTACAGGTTCCTGGTCGTCAGGCTGTCAGTCGTTAGGCTAGCTCGATTTCAATTTTAACCTTTCAACGCAGACGCCGATCCGCTAAATTTGAGACTACAAGCCGCTAAGATATCTTAAACCACCATGATAGAAATAGAACAGTTTCGGTTTTAAGAGGTCAAAGTAGTAGACCCTACAATTGCTAATTACGCGAAAAAATTCCCCTTTTGACTTGCAAGTTGACAAGTGTTCAGATATAACCAGATTTCACTGTACGAGTGGCCTCTAGAATACTACCAATGCAAAATTATCTCTGTCGGTAGAATTCCAAGCCGTAAGAAAATTGTATAGCTAGTAGCGCAAGGCCGTGAGGCATGTAATACATAATTACAGCCTTCAAGATACCCATCTTCATGGTAAAATGTTGCAACTTATTGCGCAAAATACTGTTAATGAGGTTGTAGAAGAGTATAAGTTTGAGATTCCAGGGTTGTAATAGAATCTATCATTTTCATCTCGGCTGAAATGGTTTCCATGTTCAAAGGGTGAGTAACAGCCTGCCAGAGTCGGAATCTACGGAGGGACAATTCCACTCAACATGCAACCTAGATCGACTTGGCCAGTCCCAAATGGGCAATAAAAAAAGCTCACGATAGCTTTCAGAGCCTACAAACCTTGATTTCTAACACTTTAGAACTCTCAGTGCCTGGGCCCAGGTCTAAATCAGAAGCTTTAACGCTTTTCAAAAGAATAGCTGATCCTAGACCTGTAACTAAATTCAAGATTCTTGTATTCTTTCCAAAATCTTAAAATGAAAGGCCGACAAACTACATGTCTACCAGTCGGCAAAACTGACTTGAAATACATGAAGTCTCTGGCTACGGTAGACTTTCAATTTTCTAGATTGATTGTCTCAAAAGGCTGCCCCAAGTTATTCATGGGAAATGTCTTAATACGCCCATTTCAATATCACAGTATGATAAACTTACTCTCATGCCACAAAACTTAATCTTCTGCACAAATAACGTGAACTCTAGCTATTCCAAGCCAAATTAGATCCCTTTACTAATCTAAACTTCTGTATCTCCACGGCGGTCATAGATTCTACCCTCGTATTTCTGTTGATGTATGAAATCTACAAAGGGACATGCGCTTTATCTTGAGGTTGAAATGGTAGGAAGGTAAGTCAGTTTTCATTGAGATGAAATGTCAAAGTATTTCATTTCACTCTTTTTAAGATGAAATTTATCGTGATCATAGAATCTTTAAAATGTTAAAGGATTTCTATACTCATTCCCAAGTTATCCAATGATGGAGGGTCCTCTTATATATGAGCTCGAATAATCACCATAATATTGACCCTAGTAGGCGTAGATTGCTGGCTGTGAACAGTTCAGCCTTCTTCACCGGAACCTCAAGCTCAAATTATGTGCCACTTCAAATTTTTACAACACTATACGACACCAATTCTTAAATGATCGGTAATTATATCCATTGTGAGACTAATTACGAGATAGAGATTAGGCACCGGTGATAATTCATTCAAAGCTCTTCATTTCTCATATCTTCATCATTGCATTCATTTGACTTGAATCTTTCCTTCATCCTCCGGGGATACCCAGAATAGCCTTTTCAGCCTTCTCTCTTTCTCATCCCTCATGTATTCATCGAAATGAATCGCAACCGGATCCAAATTGCCACCTTGATATGCTTCTGGTGCTAAAAATGCACATTTATCTGTTTCTTGTGCAAGATATCTGCAGACATGCATATGCAGCAATATTGCAACGCGTTGGTTTCCCCTCTCTGTGAGGCGCCATTCTTTCCGTGGACTTCCATCTGTTCATTATTAGCAGCGACTTAGGCAGTGGAAACTGTTCTCACCATCGAGAAAAAAGTCTTGATCTTCTGATCGTCCCTCAAAATCAATATCGGTATTAAGCCAGCCTGAAGTATCAAGCCAGAACACTGATTTATCCCCCTCAAATTGTAATCGATCCACTACAGAATGCGTCGCTTGTTCAAGTTGTCCGCGAAAAGGTCTCATTACAAATATCGGGATATCAACTGCTCGGTGTTGTGGATAATCATATTGTGAAACTTTGGCCATTGTTCCAGAGTATTTGGGATATGCCAATGTTCTGATTGCTTTGATTAACGAAACGTAGGTCTCCTCGAAAAGTACACTCAGTTCCCATGTCGTCATATTGTAATCTTCATTGTATATTCGGAACGACTCCCAGTCAGCGTTGCCGATGTTGAGAATCTGAACAAGTTAGCTACTTAAACTTGAAGTTGAAAGCAAAACTTTACCATTACTTCTGGGACATAGGATTGGAAGAGCCATGGTTGCGCATATTGCCCAGAGCCAAGTGGCCCACTGCAAGCATTAGCGGGTCAATAATAAAACCGGATAATCAAGGAACTCAGGAGGCCTTCCAGACATACCTTTGGAAGAAGACGTCTGCTAATCCTGCTGGACTGCCCCTACCACCGATACAGTCTTGTAGTAAGCACATCCCATCCATTCCAATAGTTACATGATCGCTACCAAACATCTCACCAGTCAAGTATTCCCATCCCATAACTCCCCCTAATATTCCATTTGCGACATTAGATGCTATCCGGTGCTTTCTTCTGTCAAGGCCTGTCATAGAACCAGGTATATCAGTCAAGATCTCCAACATCTTGCGCCGAGAAGTATTTTCTGGTGAACCACCATCCACAGCATTTATAGATATTTCTAATTCCTGGGTCTCTACATTTCTTTCAGAAAATGGTAGAGTTGTTGCTGACATTGGATTCTGAACTGGAATCAGTTGTCCATTCTCATCTATCCAGACCCCAAGGAATTGAAAAGTCTCTATTGTATCCCTGCCGACCATTGGTGCAATGATTCGAATAATGTGAGGAGAATGGGGATCAAGATCTTTCGTTCGTATAACCACAAGTGATGTTGCGTTTGGAAGTATAATGTATTCTTCATCATCAACTTGAGCAAGCAGAGAGATAGGTTCCGCGCTTTTATTGTCTAATAATGCCGGAAATCCAGACATTGCTGTTTTGTTTCGAGCATCTACCCTCTTAACATATGCCCGTTGATCTTTGTTATGGAGTGATATTAGGATCGTACTACTTCCGTTGAAAGCGATATCAAGATAGATGCCTAAGAAAACTTCGTTGGAGAACCACAGATGATGTAGCGATAGAGCATACCTGGAAATGACCCATCTTTTCTCGTACCATCTAATGTCGAAGACCAACGACCCACATACTATGTTACGTTAGCATTCGTCCTTGTAAATCCATGTGATGACATACGCGTATGTAAGGATGACTGGCGTCAATGAAGCGAAGTCCTTCTAGTGGTGGCTCTGTTGTGGAAATTTTTGTGTCATATTGATAGAAATGTATTGGCTGCCGTTTTTGACTCAGCCAAAACCATAAACAAATCATAATTATTACGGTGAGCCATATAGCCTTGTGAAGTTGCTCTAGGTTGGCTTTGTAAAGTCGGTGGGGTGTCTCTGACTGCTCCTCTTCGTCATAAGCTGGAGGCGGACTTCTGAAATCCACCCCATTCCGCCAATTTTCCATCAAAATCTCTGACCATGGTGTTGTATTATTGGTTGTTGGTCGAAGAGGTGTCTCACTTGTTGCAGTTGGAGTTGATAAAGGAGAGATGTAAACCATTATGAGCAAATATCGGTCAAAATTGGTCAAAACTGAGCAAAAGAGCAAAGGAGCAAGATTGTAGCGAGCAAAGACCAAAGAAATCAACAGTGATCAAAATTTAAAGATTGTTTTCATGCTCAAATATATCACGATGATCGATTTCTGAATATAGCAAAAACTTCAAAGCTGGCAGGAGCGTTTCCAGAGACTTTCATGGCATTTTTTTTTTCCAAACTTGCACCTTCCGTATTCCGCAATCACGACCAACCTCAATATCGATAGGCAAATTAAATTAAGCTCAAGAAAGTCAATACTCGTTTTGATTCCCCATCTTCTGGTTTATTGTTTCGATCGGGATGAAGTACTGGAGTTTGCCAGTTGTGAGTTACAGTATACTCTTTTGTATCATTTGTCTTCCTACTTTGCAATCCGTATGCAATGGCAAGAAAATTTGCGAAAAGACTCATTTTACCACTTGCAATCCTTTTCTGGGCTGCTATTCTTATCTCGAACATCTCCCTTTCCCAAGATGGACACCGAGCCCATAACCGCGAGAAACATAACAGCCCCATGCGAATTCCAATATCTCGTCCATTCCAGAATTATTCAAAGAACATGATTCAGTCATGGATATATTCAGGTAGTGGGAATCCGAATGATCCCCCTATTTCGAAGGCTACTGTCCCACATGCTTTATTACAACTCACAACGCATTGCTCCGACCCGGTTAACAAATTCACGAACCATCTTAGACTTCCTAATCTACTCTACAACATTTCCATGAAACCCAGGCTTGGGTCCCCCGAGTCAAGAAATTTTTGGAACCCAACAATCTTCTCTCTGCCATATTGGGCAAAGAATCAGTATTTGATCGTGAGCATGGTGTACTTGAAGGACCGTGGCTACCGAGTCAATGTTTTGTGTGAAGCAAATATTTGTCACCCACAAACTGAAGATCGTGGATATCTCCAAGATAGAATTTGTACAGATGATGATATTGGAGTTCTCGGTAGTAATGGAGGGATGAGATGCGAAAATACACCTATTGAAATGACTGTTCCTCCAACTCCAGCAGAAAGTTGCCAGGGGAATCAGGAAGGATTGGCCGATATTCCTGGCTTTCATGACCCTAGGATCTTCTATTCCGGAAGAGGAGAGCCTATACTGATGATTTCTTCCCAGTATGATTCTCTTTTTATCTTCCCAAATACCTTTCACTAAAAAATTTCTAGGTCGCGATATGCTTGCATTGGATCATGGTCTATTGATCTTCGTTCCGTATACCCCGAACTGGAAGAAATCTTCTCATCTTCACCCAAAAGCTTCGGGGGACCACTCAAGTCTTATCCTGTTCTGACCGAGTTGACACGCAATCCACGAGAGACCCGAAGATCATACGAAAAGAACTGGTTTATTTTTTCACCAACTTCATCCTCATCATACGTTCACTATGAGCTGACTTCTTCACAACGCACCTTTGCAAAACTCATTGGTAATGGCTTCACAACAACCAATTTGACTGACCCGAACGAGATCTCTTGTCTGATCGACGCAACGCCAGAGGAAATGACTCTCAATAGATACATGGCAAATGCTACTTGGCATCAAGCCACACCTGCTTTAAAACTGATTCTCTGCATTCGATCTAATAACTCTTGTATTCTCGAGACTCCAGATACTGTTTTTATTGCAGCTATTCATCGCAAACACAAAAATGTCTTGGACCTACCAATCCGCTATGAAAGATATTTTGTGATGTGGGCAGCAACACCCCCCTTTAGTATGTTAGCTATAAGTCAACATCCAATTCTCTTTGCAAATGAAACAACCACTGGATGGACGCCCAACGAAAGTTGGGATGACGTTCCAGAGGCTTTGTCCGAAGGCCGTGGGCTTTGGGCAAAACTCACTTACACCACAACTATTGCGTATGCTTGGAACAGGGAAGATGGGGATATAAGAGATAAGGGTGTAGGATATCTAGATGATGAGATAATTCTTAGTGTGGGGGTGGATGATCATGATCAGGTTTATGGAAGGGTTCTTGTGTCCGAGTTGCTACAGTGTTTGAGGATTTGCCCCGGTTTGATGTGAGTGCAATTGGAACGAAGCTTTGGAGGATAAGGGGCAATGGCCATTTCAGTGATAGAAATTTGAAGAAATAGATAGGTTGGAATGTGTGCATTTATGGAGAATAATTAATTCATGCTAGATGGAGATAAGACTCAAGATTAATTTCAACAAATACTAGTTACCTTAATTACCACTCTGCTGGTTTATGATACTTCGATATCGCAGTGATTCTTCTAAAATTGTTTGTTCAAATACAGCATCTATTCTTCCTCTCCGTCTTGACAAATGAATTTGGATGGTTGAAAGTTGCACCCCTCCTTCCGCAGAGCGAAGGCCATTTTGTAGAACCTTCTGGTCGAAATTTCGGCGAAGTCGTTATTGAAATGATCTAGAATTAGTAGACGCATTTGATATCAATAATCTGACCCAAAATGCACGAGATTATTAGTGACCCCGGAAAGGTCATCTGTATAAAATGAGGCCCTTCGATAATCTAGTATTGGCTTCGGAAGTTGGTAGGTTTATGGTCATCACAAATTGAGAAGAGCATCTTCCGGTCGAATGTGATATGTATGGCCATGTTAAGTTAACTCTTCGTCTGGTGTCAAGGAAAGAACTCTTTGCTGCTCTTTGGGAGGGTCGAATACCATTAGTGTTGCTGAGTGACATGTGTCAGTGCGGGTCGGCTATGCGTCTAACTCGACAACGAAGTCCGAATTGCGTGGCCGTCAACAAATACTGGTAGGACTTTCCACCCAAAATAGATTTGGCCATAATTGTTCAATGCTATAAGTATGAAGGGAGCATTTTGACAACGATAGATATATTTATTTGACTTCCGGCGAGCAAGAATAAACATGTCTGCGGTTGATGGAATTGTTAGCTTCTATGTGTGCATGGATGAAGAGTGTGAGAGGATGCGCGAGATAGAGGCGGAAGGTTACATAGCCTGTGCAGAGAATAATTTCTGGGTTCAAAATTCCCACTCTATCAACCCACCTCATGAAATCCCCATAGTATGCTGTCTCTGATGCTGCTATCTGCAATCGTGTGGTGTCTACATGTGATTGAACAAAGCTACAGTTCTCTTTGTCGATATTTGATCTTAAGGGGTCTGATAGCTGGTGATGCGGGTCTTTTTCTTGAAATAACTGCAGGAGTCGACAGATTTGGCGTCCCACATTGCGGTAAACTTTCTTGAAATAGTGTGGTCCACCTGCTCGATGGGGAATTTGGTGAGCTTTCATAGGGCACAGGTAGCCTTTCACTAATTCGATCGACTATCCGACCTTGCTGATCTTCTAGGGGCTGGGTCGAGAGTGGGATTGAAGAATCGGGTGGGGGAGTTAGAGGCGGGTTGTAATCCGGATGTTTTCAATGCATACGTCTTAGAAGCTTTGGTGCTCTCGTCGGAGTTCTTATAAGTGGAGATGCCAGTCTAATTGATTTGAGCTTTGCGGATCTTGAATATGATGAGAATTTCTTTCCACTAGATACAAACTCAGTAGGTCTTACTGTTGAAAGCGAACGTGAAAGACCTGCTACTCGCCTGGGAGTTCCACTCATATAACATGGGAACTTTTTCGCTTCCACTGGAGTAGTGCCATTCTTAATACTGGGATCTCTTTCAGATGTATTTTTTGTAAGGAGCATTGAATTCTAGGGGCTTTGTCCATTCGGAATAATATATTCGGTTTCCACGAAAGCCGTGGGCTGGGATGAGGAATATAAGGAGAAGAGACTTGCGATGAGGAGTGGTAAAGAAGACGGTGTGTTCGCAATGGATATTGACACTGATCCTTGGGCTTTAGAACACCTAGACTGATCTGATCTAGTCGTTTGGCTGCTCAATTCTGCGATACCAGTCTGTAGTCTGTTCATTTAAGCCCTTGTGATGGAATTTCCTATGAAGTTTTTGCCGGTCTCGAATTTGTTTTGGTGGCTTGGATATCTCTATCTGATGACATTGGAGGTTGGAGATCTGCCATAGACTTATTCTTCAAGTCAGTCTGTGAATTTGTCTCGTCCTCAATATGCAGTTCCTCGCTTCGAAGATATTGGCTGGTAGTAGCTCCGGGTAGCGGTATTATACGTGTTATTTTCAGTGCAGTCGGCTCTGGATCCTTGCAATCAAGATATCAAAGTGAAGGCTCTGGGCCCTCAAGCACGTTAAAGTTTGGGAAATTGCTTTCAGTACATTGCCACCGGCAATTGTAGCCTATAGAGAAAGTGAGTGCGAATTTTTCGCCTACTATGATTGCAAATGATGTTTGAAGGTTTTTTGAATTGATATCGCCGTCATGAGACTGACATGCGTTGCATCTTTCGTGTTCACATTCTGTATTTGAAGATTTGATTTTTGGTCTGTAATATATAGCGCGGGATGTGTAGCCACAACTTAATTTTGGATACCTCGAATCCTCTGAAGTAACTTTGTTCTCTGTATCGAGAGCTTTGCAAAAGTATAGGGGCAGGAGTTCAGGAGCTGCTTCGCAGTGGCAGCATTTCAAAAGCATGAAGATCTTTCGAGCACGCATCTTATTTTTGAGTATGATATCGATGGTCATTATAAAGCTTGATAACCAAAATCGATTTTTGTTGCTTTTGTAAACATTGTACGCTCGTCTTTAGAACTTCCGATAGCGAAAACTATATCGACTTTTGAAAGCAAGGCTTTTGACTACATTTTTGGGAAAATTCACATTGAGAACCATTTCCTGCTTAATATTCATAGAATTTCTTGCAATAAATACTTCAGGTAATAGGAATTTGGAACATGCATGATTCTATGTTAAATAGTGAAGTCCAGTCATATGACACACACTTAAAATGGATCATAATCATGGTGCGGTTTCTTATGTGTTGAAGATATACGTTTTATCTGAACACTCAAAGCCCTTGAATTAAGACCTCTATGACCTGCAGTCATTAAAGTAGAGACTCTCCTAATGAGTCTTCTCCGAATGGACGTCGTACGATACGTGTGCGTTCATACTCTGATGATGTATCTCACACACTCCTACCATCTACCAGATACGATGTGATGGAATAAAATGAAGATTATATTTTGACCTTTTTCCTAATCTGGGGTTCGAAAATCAGTAATTTGATACAGAATGAAGAATAAAATGAGAGCCCGAGAGCCATATCCAGAATTCACTCGCAAAACTATTTTTGAATAAACATTTCCTGGACATTGAATCATCTAATTTCACACTCTCAGTATAGGCTAGAATATTCTTTTACAAGAACTACGAGTGAACAAAACCCAATGCTATCTATATTCGCAATTTTCTGTACTACTATTGGATTCTTGTTCTACACGGCGTTGTTCTGGAACAATGTTGGCGGATCTCTACAGCACAGCCGTTCTGCAATTGTGAATGATATGTTGTAGTATTACAAAAATTTCAGCTACTTAATAGGTATTCTTCCCATCTATTCCTCTTTAATTTTACAGCAATTCAAGTCTAAAATCCAATTTTCCAATAACATACAACTCTAATATTGACCCTTGATCAACCCAAGTCACCCTGTACCAGCAAGCTCTCAATAGTCTCAATCAACCCCACCCTTTACCAAAAAAAGTCGAAATAATCAACAAAACATCTCACCATGTGCTATCAGAAGCCCAATGGCATCGTTTCCCCAGACCAAATCACCCCAATTCTTACCGGAGATGTCATCATGAATGACACAACTGACCTCGGCGAGTTCGGCGGCCCAGCTGTTGATGCAGCAACAATCATGAACTGTTGTAGATGTGGTCAGAACACCCATCTCATCGTAGGTGCACCGGGAGCTACCTCTTGCAATAGCTGCGGTCATTATGAATGCAACGACTGCGATTTCTCTTAAATCATCATAAACATTGATCAGTTTTCCGAACTATTAAACTCGATTGGTGTAGAGGTCCGGAAGATACTTTGGTTATGGATGGTTTGAAAGTTGATATTTCGTCTGATCAACTTCGATCTCAGGCGCAAGGCGGAAGAAACTTTAGAATATGTGTTGATGTGCTTTTTCGCGGGAGTCGGGTTTTCTTGCTAGGTGGAGTTTCGTAGGAAAAGCACAAGTAGGTGGGAATCCAGTTGTCATAGTTATCATAGGACTTAAAATGTACGGGAAGGATACGGCCCCTCCAGTTTCTTAGATCAGTGTATCACTCATTATCAAGTTGCTCTGCGAGCACCTAATACTGAGTAATACTAAGCACATCAAAAGTCCTTTTGATAATGCTGTGTCCGTTAGAGCAGAAACAAATGTCCATCATAATTACTTTGTATTAAAGCTTCTTCAATAACCAGTCTGAAGTGATTTATTAGCAATCATAGAACAGGTAGCATAACAGAAAGCAAGGATTCGCTTATTTGAACGCACCATTCGTCCGTAACCATTCTGACGAGAATAAAGGGGTGAATCTCGGCAAATTGTTGCGAGTACGGAATAGCTGTTTCTTCGAAAGAATTAGGTTGGCAACGACAAGAAGTAAGGTTGTATGTCATATCCATTTGACTTTAAGTGATGCTGTTCGAATCGCTCGAGATAAGGTTAAGATTATAGATGTAGAATAAGGAATAAGAGATTGCTTGGCATCGATTTGACATTTGAGCTAGAACAATCAGAGGATATGTTGGAACATTTATAAAATACAACAGATGTAGCAGTAGACAGAAATTGCTTTTTAAAATACATTAATATTCCATTTTGGTTTCTTCTAGGGGTATAAAGAACCAACAAATCAATTAAATAACAAACGCGCCTTTTCTGGATGCCTCGAAACATGACTTTGCTCTCGCTTCATTTGAAAAGAGACCTTGTTACAGGCAACAAGGATAATAATTCGACTCCCCATCATTGAAAAGATGAGTTCTTGCACCTCCATCATCAGAGACCGAGAAAGAACTTCCTCGATATCTTCCAGTGGAATCACGAGCGTTCGCAACAGAGGATGAGAACGCGCTCCCAGTGATCCCCAAGAAAAAGTGACTGTTGAGCATCACTCCCATATCAATAGCACCTTGAAAATCAAAACTCAGTTTATTGATGGTCTTCAAAGTATTGGCGTCTTTCTCTGCCAGTTTCCACTTATGTGTGACCTCCCAACCTCTGGCTTTTCCGGCCTCCACGAATTTTAACACTTGATTTTGATCTCCGCAAGCCAAATAGACCAAAGGTTTTTCCTCGCTAGGACTACCATATTTCTGCCATGCGCGATCCAAAGCATCTAGGTCTTTCTGAAGCTGAATTTCAAGGGAGCTCCAGATTTGATCAGATTCTACTCTGAAGTGAACTCCATAGAAAGGTCGATCTATTTGAGTCAAAAGTCGATCAACGACCCGCCGAGGAGGTTCTTTAAACCGGACGAGATATCCCAGGTCATTCCATAACTTAAGATCTTGTCCAGTCGCATCGTCGGTGACTCTGAAGATTAGGAACTGGGGGTTAATCTCTATAGTAATTATACCAGCTCCATGGTTAAGCTTGTTGCCAGGATTTAACAAAAAGAGTTGTTCTAATTGAGTATATTGAGTGTCAAAAAAATCTTTGAAGCCCCTTCCTTTCCAGAAATATCCCTTGAAAAGCGCAAGCCCCGGAGCAGTTTTGGCTGAGAGTTCCATTGGCCAGCGATGTTGCACAATAACTTCACCAGACTGGATTTCACGAGGCTTGATAATTCGCATTTGTGGACAAAATTTCTCCATTTGCTCTAGTAAATGAGCTTCTTCAAACCATTCGCCATAAGACATGGATGCTTTTTCATTGAACCGGTTGAGTTCTTGCAAGTTATCTCTATCGCGATAGTGAATTGATGGTAGAATTATTCCGTGGCCAGAGTCCAAGGCCATCTTCAAGCAAACCTTTACTTGAGACACGATTGTTGTCAACCCCGCAAATATGCCACTGCAATCTAAGTACACCTCGTTTTTTGGCCATTCCGTCTCCTCGCATTGTTGTTTGAGAGCTGGAAAATCATAATCTGCCGGTTTATTAACCGAAAATACCTGTTCAAAATACCTTCCAGCTTGAGGATGTGCTATATATGCGGTGGAGTATATGCTTTGGGTAGGTCGCACTGAATTCCAGCTATGATACAAGATAACACAAGATATCACAATTAATGGCAAGAATCGGAGCAGAGCTCCAGGACGAACAGTCATAGTGTATGGCCGGCATTGAGAAGGAAATGAAGTTGGGGTAAGGTTATGGAGGTATGGGAAAGTTCATTTTTGGCCTGTTTTGCAATAACTTGGTGGCAAGTAATCTTATCTCCCACCTGAACAAAGATTGTGAAGTTACATGTGTAAAAGCCCGTCCCCTGTAGATGCATTTTGCCTATTGACCTCGGACGGACTCCGCGGGGTAAACTTGAGAATTTTGATAAGGTGGTTCAGGGGTACGTGAACAAAAGCGGCACGACTTGTGTTGGCGAACCAATTGATGGTATTCATTTTAAAAGCATCGCATTAAGGGCTGCAGTAAGACAATTTTTGAGAAAATTGGCCGAGCCGGTCTTCGCCATTACAAGGCACAATCCATGACATCTAATCTAATTACACAACGCCCAAAACCAGCTGACAAGTACATCGATACCCAATTTTCGGCTCCATAATTCTACAAACGAGGTGATGGTGCAAGAGTTCTTCTGTATAGCCATTGCGCAAACCTCACACTAGGTTCATCGATCAATCTCGTAACAATCTCCGCAATCCAAAGTGTAACAGGGAAAAGTATCAAATGGGGAACAAAGAAGCTTAGCTCCATCCCGAATGGCCCGACTTTCGATATTGGGAATGTATTTCTCCACGGTGCCATTTCATCCGACATCTCTTTTGACCAGCCGACCGCGGAGTATAATCTATCACCTAGAAGTGCCATGATGGGACCATGCACAAGATAGAAGGCGAAAGACACATGGCCCATGTATTGACAAAATCGAGTTTCAAAGAAGCTCTTTAGCCATGGAATTCGAGGAATGGATGCCACGAGAAATGTCGCAGCAAAGAAAAGGTAGAACCATTTGTAATCAAATACGGCTTGTGGCTTCAGATAGGATAGATAATGCCACCCAGGAGTGTTTCTCAATACCTTCTCATCCAAATCAAAAGTAGGCACACCTCCAAGATACATAGCGGCAACAAAGAGATTGAAGAAAATGAGCTCTTTCCAAGAATCGAATCTGGAAAAGAAACGGGGCAAGTCATCATTTTCGGCAAGCAGATCCAGATCGCAAAGAAGCATGCCAGCCACAAACATTGCATTGTGCGCGCCATCTGCGATATACATGAAGTAGTAAATCAATCCGAGCTCGAGGTAGAGTCTCGCATTCCGTGAGCATCTTGAGAATGCCACAAGAGCCGTATAAATGGTAATGGAACCTTTCATTTCAACTGGTATCGACCACACATGGACATTATAAGTGTACCAAGGATCTCCACCGGTTCTGAAAATATAGCTGAAGTTTTTGGTCTCCAAGTACCATTTCCATACCTCACTGGTCCAATTTTTCTCGTGTTCAGACCTAGGCAGTGGATAGAGATTGAACATGTGCCATATGGTAAGATATATGAACGTCGTGGCGATTACCGGAAGCCATAATCTTATCCAACGCCTGAATAATGCTGATGCCAGGTTATCTCCAAGCTTTGCCAAGTCTCCAGATTGAATGAGCATCAATGGCTTTCTGGAGAGAACATATCCTGAAATCACGAAAAACGTGGTCACAGCGAGATGGCCGCCGGTGAAGAATGTTCGAACAAAAGGCAATTGAATCGCGTAATACTTCTTCTCATAGCCAAACCCCATCTCCAAGATCCAATTGCCATACGCTAAGGTGTGGGCCCATAGTTCATGATGCAGAACGTATACCAAAAATGCTGCATAACCTCTCAATCCATCAAGCCAGGCAGTTGCATGGAGTGGTTTTGCTGGCGCTCTCGTCCTACTTAGAAATGAAGGCTTTATAAAATCCGGGCACAGCTTTTTAGGTTTCCAATATTTCGTAGGCGATTTGGTGACGATTGGAGACAACAATGGCTGATCTGTTTTGATCTCCTCCATGAACCCATTGTCGAGGACACCTTGATATGCGCGAGGCATTTTCAAAACACCTTCATTCACAAGCTTGAAGATTTTGCGAAATGATGCTGAGAATCAAGCTGGGTGAAGAAATTAAAGTTGTAAATGTGTCTTGAAGAGAGTGTCATTCATGCCAGCATGCTGTACAAAGCCATGAGCATTCAGAGTTATGCATGTCTCAATTGATCGGCTTTCCACACACAGACATCGTTGGTGCTGCTATTGAGTCGTGAAATACAATCACAAGCAATAATTGACAAAGTTTAGCTTTTCTTCGTGAAACTCTTCCCCGAGGTTCGTGCACGTCCAATAATGCGGGGTGTACGGGGTGCAATCCATATCAAAAGTGGATTATATTGGAGAAATATTGGAAGATCAGCGGGAAGTTCTCACGGCCTCTTCATCATCTTCATGGGTACCCTCGTACCCCAATATATTGCGTTGTTCGTGTTCACTCACCCCTCAAATCTGTGTGTTGATCGTGATGTGGTTTGTTGCGAGCTAATCACGGAGGTAACATGGAATATAGGGTTTAGCGTCGGCAAAACCAACCGTTAGAACGATCTGATTGGCAAACGACCGGCAAAGACACCATCTACGTGAATTTTTCACCAGCCATTAAATCAAGCTTCTTAGTTGGAACCTTCACATGTGTACCGCGGCCGCTACTTTAACATTGCATTGTTACATTGTTTTTGCGGGATATTGCACAAGTAACCTGCAGCTGCATTGCATCTGCATGGTCATTGACATGGCACTTCCCACCTTATCTCAGTCTGGCCTCGAGCAGGTCTACTGAGTAATGACATTGATCGACAATTCAAATTCTTTTAGCGGACGGCACTTGATCCTATCTCAACAACCTTCGCATATTATCGTATTAGTGTGCATGCATTCAGGTATTATTGAGCAGGCACATTGAGACCCCCCTGCCAAGTGCAGCCATCAACTTTCATCTCTTCAATCACAAGCTTGTGAAGCCCAATAAGTTTAATTCCCATGCTTGACGTCAGATTAATTTGAATACCACCCTGCATGCACCTCAATCAGTCAACCAACTGGAAGTCCATCCCGTTTTTCGCACCTGTCATTCTTCCAGATCTAATTTGTCGATCTATCGAAATTTCGGAGAGAAAAAAAACCTCGGAGTAGCACTTTCTTCTTTCATCTGATTTATCTCTTGGTATAGTTGTTCAGAGTTAACATGCGAGTCTTCCTCACACATGCAGAATGAGTTCAGATTCCAGTGATACGATGATGGAAAAGTTACGAAGAACTAGATCACGAAGTATGCAAACGACCTCTCAATTCAGTGGTCGGCTACCAAAGCAGATACAGAGAGCTTTACCTATTTATGCAATCCTTATCCTATTTGTTCTGATCATCTCAAATGTCGATACTTTAAAATCATCTACAGTATCACATGCAAAACGGTCGACGCAAAAAGTTCTGAAAGGCAGCACAACTGCAGGCTTTCCAAGGAAAATATGGCAGACATGGAAAGTTGATCCATTGGGTTTCGCAGAAAGAGATCTGTTAAGTGCCAGGACTTGGACTCAGTTGAACCCAGGACACCGATACGAGGTTTTAACAGACAATAATGACATGTATTATGTCGAAACACACTTTGGACCGGATGAGTTGGACAGGCCGGATATAATCGAAATGTATCGATCACTGAAAGTCCAAATCATCAAAGCAGATCTTTTGCGATACTTGATAATGTACGTTGAAGGCGGAGTCTATACAGATATTGATGTCGAAGCACTTAAGGCAGTTGATGCCTGGATCCCAGATCGATATTCTGTGGGAGATGTAGATATGGTTGTCAGCGTGGAAATCGATCAACCTGAATTCAAGGACCATCCAATCCTTGGTCAAAAGTCGCAATCATTCTGTCAATGGACATTTATGTGCAAGCCTCGACTTCCAGTCATGTTGGCACTGGTTGATAACATCCTACTGTGGTTAAATGATGTTGCCGCAGAACAGAATGTTCCAATATCAGAGATCAAGCTTGATTTTGATGAAGTCATCTCGGGGACAGGACCTTCCGCATTTACCGGTGCGATTTTGAAGGAAATGACTATTAAGACTGGGAATCAGGTTGATTGGAGTACCTTCCACGCCATGCGCGAATCAAAGCTGGTAGGAGGGTTTCTGGTTCTCACCGTTGAAGCATTTGCTGCTGGACAAGGACATTCGGACTCTGGGAATCATAATGCGAGAGGAGCTTTGGTCAAACATCATTACCATGCCTCAGAGTGGCCTCTACTACATCCTCGTTTCAGTCATCCAATATATGGCGAGGTGGAGAAATGCAATTGGGAGCCTGAGTGTGTTAGGATATGGGACGAAAACATGGCTGCGTATGAAAAGCTGTCACCGGAGGAGAAAGAACAGCAAATTGCAATAAAGAAAGCCTTGGAAGAACATGATGCACTTCATGCGCAGATGGGTGCTCAGAAATTTGATCTTAATGCATTGAACATGCCTCAACAGAACTTGAATCCGATACCTCAAGCCGCAATTCCAATGCCACAGCCTGGATTCCATCCGGATGGTTCGCCGGTAAGAAATTTGGACGGTTCTATTATGAGGAACTTGGATGGCTCACTGCCCATAAATCCAAATGCTCCACCTCCGGCGCAGAAACTTGAGATAAAAGACTTGCCCGCTCCTAAGGCTGGCCCGGCTTTTCCAAACCAACCCCAAATTCAACCAGCACCAGAAGTCAAGGCGAAAGATACGAAAACAGAAGAAAAGAATACCCCCAAAGACTCGCAGACCGAACCGAAAGGTGAAATTCTCATCGGCGCTGTATGATTCTTTGTGAGTCATAAATTGTGTGTGCTGTTATAGATGAAAACACAGAGGCAACAAGGATCACGCTCTAGATTTGGGGCTTTTGCTTTGTCTTAGAGCTTACCCTAATAGATTTCAGAATATCGAGGGAGGGTATAATGGGAGCGATAGAAGACACGACTTGAAAGAAGTCCCGAACGTCTGATGGTTTCAGTTATCTTTTTTAAGTTGGAATTGCAACTGGGAAATGTTTTCGATTGCTTCTAGAAAGTGGTGGCACATCAGTGCAATTGAAGCCGGAGTTTAATGATTGGAGGGGTTTCGTATGGAAGAATATCTCTACGAATTTTGGATGTCGCTTACGAAGTCATCTGCCACCTACGAAGTATATAGTATATGTCCCATTTCATAAAATCGAATACCACATTATTTTCACTGTGAGCCAGCTAAAGCAATTGACGTCACCGTTTTCGTGATTGAAGATCTTCGCGTGTTTTTAAATTGGGGAGATCCGACTTATCACTAGACACTACTCGATATGCTTTCGTGAATAATTGTCTAATCTATAGCTGGGAAGTTAAGTTCAAGGCCTAGAATATACTGTCGATGTTGATCATCTGACTTCGACCAATTAACGTGTGAAATGATTTTGAAAGGGCACAGATCACGACCGTGCTGCTGCATAGAAACAAATTCAAAGAACTTGAACTCGCCAATCGATTTGGAATACTCATTAGTTTTTAGAGATCGGATCTTCTTTAGCTCCCGTCAAGCTATTCACGGCTTTTAGAACAGCAGAGACTACCGGACTTTTTCAATCTATTTCAGGGTCTTTAGCATAAAAGCTATCTCGGAAACCTCTAGGTCACGTGCACTATGAGGACGGGGACATAAATTTATGGTACGACATCTTCGAAATTACTTCGCTTGAAGATCAAGTATTGCAAGTATAAGTAAGGTTATTAAGAGTTTGACTCGGAAAATCTGGCCAGAATAATTTTGGGGCCTTCGGGGGCGTTCTAAAATGAGAAATACACATTGCGGGGTAGCTAGCTAGCCTTTAGTTGGTACTGGTACCATGTAGTTCTGTATAACGCCAAGATATATTCAGATCAACAATCCGGCAATGTATCTCTTGCACAGTACCAGCGCTAGGTGAGCGGAAGTTGACTTTGATAAGGCGCTACAATCGAAGCTAGATCCTCCATGAACCGCTCGGATAATGAACTAACACAACTTCACAATTCCTATCCAAGTATTCTTCAGGTAATAATCAGCCCATAATTTCTATACAAGAATGGTATGAAGTCATTCTCGTATCTCCCTTTAACAAACGAAATGTCACGATGCTACGATACTCTGTGATTCGCTTCAAATGCCCTGGGCCGTTCAAAAATAACACAATGCTAAGAATTCATCCGATTAATAATCCACCAAGAATCCTATCCAGAAATCCTAACAGGAAGGTGATGACCTTCTTTTGAACTATCCAATACTCAAATATTTATGGCAATACCATCTGATCAAGGCTGAATCCCATCATCTGCCGACGTGTACATCAACATATGTAAGTGCGTAGAATAACGATATGCACTGGAACACACCAAATCATATCATCAGCCAACATTATTGGCGCCCAAAAATAAATTCTATATGGTGCAATTGAAGAATAACTCCTATAGGGCTGTCAGCACGATGAGGCTCGAAATAGGGGGCTGTGCAAAGCCTATCAGTGTTGATTAACGATTTACGTGCAGTAGCGGGGTAATATTGGGGCTTGTGGATATGCTGAAGATATCTATCCTTAGGACGTCAATGTAACTTCATCAATGCCGACCGTGGATATTCTATCCCGAATCATTATTGCAACCAAAAGGTCAAGAAAGGAAATTCGCAATAGCATTCCCGGAAATAGATTCATGGTTATCGCACACTCTCGAAGGGAAGAAAACTTCCCACGGTAGTGCAATTCCAATACTACGTGGGGGATGAAAATGTTTGTACTCGGTCGCCCAACATTATCCTATCAATCAGTACTCAGTCAAGGTACATCATCGTATCGCCATCGAATAGCTCACATCTGCGAGCTGTTTCGAATGAACAAAATTCTAGAACAACTGACTAAAAGTTGGTATCTGAAACCACCCATTTTGCCCCTCCATGTTACGTCCAAAATCTCCACTATCTGACTGCCAACACCACGTTTTAACCACGAAAGCTAATCTCTGTGTCACTATCTTACCACGATATGGATCCTTTATCGCGCCAATAGTCTTTCCTTCTAAAAAAGTGATGTTTGCCTATGATCGCGAGTGTGTCTGTTGGGTCTGATTTTGAGGCGTGGCGCAGCGGCAGCGTTTGCAGCTCATCCATCCAGTGATGATGACTCGCTTCAACATCCGACAGGATTAACCGGACTTGATGACCTCTCGCATCAGCTCCGTACAGGAGCCACATTGACAACCATAGAATCTGACTTGCATCTTGCATGATGCCATTTTCTCTCTGAGGAATACGTCTCCGGGAGGTTCCTCTGTATCTTCGTCAGAAAAACCTTCAAGATGGTGTGGTGCAGTGGGGGTGAAGATGCATACCCATACCAGTAGCTATTTGAGGATCCACACATCATGAAATAAATAACATGTTGGCTTGCAGTGAAGAAACTTTGGATCCGATCAGATACTAATGATGAAGTTAAATACTTAATAAGTCAGCGTGGGTATTTAGATGTTCGATATTTTGTCTACATCCGTTCTTGTTGTACCTAGTTCGCATTCCAGAATCTTTCTTACTGTATCAAAATACTGTATCTTTCGAAATCCACAGATCTTGCACCTTTTGGTGTTCAGCCCCGGCAAATATGTACACATCATTGCCTGGAAGTAGGAATTCCGAGACACATCTACCCCCTAACATTTCGGCTCCAGAAGAATATACGTCACAGTATGGACGCACAACCTCGCCAGAACGATCACTTATTGGAAATGAAGAATCGACGACTACTTTGAATCCCTCGCCAGGAATCTTGTCTCCTGACTCAGAAAGTATCGACTTGGAAAAATCTGATTTTCCAATTGAGCCCGAATCGAAGAGCAGAGGATGGAGATTCTATGGAAGTTTTGCTTGTTTGGCAATCCTCAACCTCGTTTGTGCTATTGATGCCACAATTCTTTCTGTGGCTTTACCTGTAAGATGGTTTATAGTTTTACTCCTTATTATTGATTGATGAAAACTAATACTGGTGAATCAAGACGATTGCAACAAGTTTACACGCCACTGCGATGCAAGCTTTCTGGTGCGGTACATCGTTCCTTCTATGTTCTACAGTCTTTCAGCCTACATGGGCAGCTTTCTCGCACATCATCGGTCGAAAATCAGTACTTCTGACTGCTCTGTTCCTCTTCTCGGTTGGCACAATTCTTTGCTCCGTCGCCAAGAACATTGAGCTTCTCTTGGTAGGAAGATGCATTCAAGGCATTGGAGGAGGAGGTCTTGTAGGTTTGACTTATGTCCTTCTTGCTGATATGGTCACCCTCCGTGAGCGCGGTAAATGGATGTCGATAATATCTCTTCAATGGGCTATTGGTTCCGTTATCGCCCCAGTTATCGGTGGTGCTTTTGCAGAAAAAGTCACATGGAGATGGATTTTTTGGCTGAACATCCCATTTTGCGTTATCAGTGCTATTGGTATTCCGATATGTCTGAAGCTGAATATTAAACAAGGTTCTATGTGGAATAAACTTAAGGCCTTTGATTGGTTTGGATCATTCTTGTTTGTGGCCTCTGTCACTAGTTTTTTGATTCCTCTTACTTGGGTAAGTTACTAGGGTGTCATTTGGATTCTGAAGATGCTAATTCTATTCAGGGAGGTGTAATGTATACCTGGAGCTCTGTCCGCACACTCGTACCACTACTAGTTGGTGTTGGTGGTCTGATCGCTTTTCTCATCTACTCCATCTTTCAAAAGGTGACCCGTTAATCCGACGATCATTGTTTAACTCCCCCACAGCAATAGTCGCTTACTTCGGCACATTTGTTCATGGAATCTGCGTATGGTCTATTCTTTTTTACATGCCTTTATACTTTGAAGTCGCCAAAAATTATACTCCCATCCAATCTGGCATTGGTCTTTTCCCAATGACCTTCACTACCGCTCCAGCTGCTGTGGTAGTCGGTCTCATTATTGCTAAAACCGGTCGCTACCGCCCTTCAATCTGGGTAGGATGGGCTGTCTCTACACTAGGGCTCGGTCTTCTCATCCTTCTCAAAGAATCCACTTCAACAGTATCCTGGATCTTTCTCAACCTCGTTCCAGGTATTGGACTAGGCACTCTATTTTCCGCTCAAGGCTTTGCAGCCCAAGCTTCAGTTACCAATGCCGATCTTCCCTTTGCCGGAGCTATGTACTCTTTCTTTCGAGCCTTTGGCCAAACAATCGGCGTGGCAATTTCTGGTGTCATCTTCCAAAACACATTCCAGAATAAGATTCTCAAAACATCCTATGCCGTCTACGCAAACGAATGGTCAAAAGATGCATCTGCATTTGTACAGATTGTGAAAGCATGGCCAAATACCGGGACAGAAGGAGAAATGAAACAAGTGGTCATTGGAGCTTATGTCGAGAGCTTGAGAATGGTATGGATTGTTATGTGTGCATTAGCTGGACTGGCTTTTGTCACTAGCTTGATCTTCATTAAAGAGATTGCTATGAGTAAAGAGTTGGAAACGGATCAGGGATTCGATTATGGGTATGATGGCAGGAAGAGGAGGGAAAGTAGTAGAACTATCGTTCCTATTACACCACAACATAATGGCGATATAGTGGTTTAATGCTTGTAATTAATGAGTTAATGATGTATGATGGATAACATTCCTGGGATGGGGCGTTTATTTGCTAAGAACTAAGGGGCGTGTTTGATAAACATACGCGCGGTAATGGAATGGACGAAATACTTGGAAGATACCCTAATTTGAAATGGTTTTATTTGGTTACCATATCTCTCATTTTTCATTTCTCGCTACTTCACACTTCACACTTCACACTTCACACTTCACACTTCACACTTCACACCTTTAGTTCTCATCTACACGTACTTCACCTTTACTAGTAACTACCGCCTTCGACTTTAATTTAAGGCGGCTAGTGCTCAATACCTGATTTCTCAAAGAAAAAAGTTCGACAACCTTCTTCTTCATTTCCCAATCGATTGTTTTCCCCTTCACAGCAACACTTTTAATCAACTTTGGAACGGATCCAGCGAGAAAATGGGAAACGGGGCGGTACGTTTGAACAGTCTCAGAAAAGCCCTATGGGAAAGATTGCTAATTTCTTGATCCATTTCAAAGGATATTCCAAAATGAAGAAAAAATGCAAAGCAAATACTAGAACAAGCTGTTGATGGTGCGACTTGGATTTTTCCTTCTGATCTGGAGATGTTTTCTCCACTTAGAGAAGTCAAGGATGCTGCGCCATTACAGATGAAACAGCTAGAACTTATAATAGAAGGACTCAGTCAGGAAGATCATGAGTAAGTGGTTGTGTTGACCTATGTGCCGCAGCTCACTAACAAAATCACAGGGTCCGAATATCAATATCTCCAGGAAAGATTCGAATGACACTGTACATACAACCAGAAGTTATCGATGATGATAGTAGAATGGGGTAGCTAAAGCGATAGCAAACTCGCCATAACTGACTTCAAGAACATCAGAGCTGTTATGAGACCAGAGGTGGTGGTACCTGAGAACAGAGATGCGATAAAGGCGTTGAAGATCAGCATCAACGCTCGCTTGGGTGAGTATACTGTCGAACAAGAAGAACCAGACAATATACTCGAGACTGAGTTTTTCTTTTAAGAAATCTCCTAAGAAGAAGGCTGGTGTCGCGTTTACACGGGAAGCACCACCCCAAAACATCTTTCAATTATTTTGCAGAAGTGGGCCAAAGGAGCAGGTCTGTCCCTCTCTGTAAATCTTGATATAGTTGATACCGAAAAAAACGGTTAATTATTATCGATAATATTTCAACCCTATCTACAATCATCTGGATACAGAGTCCGAGCCCGGGTATGGATGAAAGAAATAACTCCGGACGTCAACGAAAAGGACTTGAGGATTTAAGGTAGTTGAGATCTTGTTTTTGAAAAGGATGTTTGACTGAAAGATTAGATTAGGGTATCAAGATCGCACGAGGGAACTCCAATAACCTCAGAAATTTTAATGACATCACAGCCCCGGAATTGATCAAGGGAAATTTTAGAACTTGTATCACAGACAATTACATCTTGTTATTCACCGACTATATCCAATATCTTGTAGACCGTGCCGACGCAGATGACGAACTGAAGGTTCTTTTGGCAGGATGGATACAAGGAAAGTTTTTGCAACAAGGCAATATTGGTAATATCATGGCCAGACACTAGTTTGATGATTGGGTATTTGTCTTCAAAAGCAGGAATGGGACCGATGTGCTAGCTCTGGATGACGGGATATAGGTGGGTGCAAAGACAAAATCCGGGAGCAGCAGGTGGAGGATCCAATGTCCTCAAATCTGGCAAGACAAACACCGAAGAGAAAGAGAAGAGATATATCTTTTATCAATACAATTTCATCCAAATATACAAAATCATCTGCATGTTGGATGTTATATCATCTGTGTTACACTTGAGAAAACTGCTTGTTATTACTAGGTGTGCCAAGGTATACATACCTGCTATGTAAGCTATCTTCCAATGAAGTCGAAGTGAGAAGGGTAAGGGTGACAAACCTGGTGAATATCTTTGCCTATATCAGTTCAGATCACTAACTTATATATCTTTTTCTTCTTTTAGTAAAACAATTAATCTATTTTCAGTGAGGTGTCGATCTATCTAACGCAATAATTTGACGTGCATTCATTTTTATCTTTTCCCTGTAACCCACTTTCTCTTGCCTCTACTTCCTTTCATCCTCTCCAAGCCCTCCTACATCTCCCCTCTAATCGATCTCTCCAACTCCCTGCTCTCCCCACTCTGCTCAACCATCCCTTTGAAAACTCCATCTTCAATCTCTAGTAACTCTCTCGGACTACCGAACTCCGCTGCAACCCCATCTCGCATAACTAATATACGATCGAAATCAGCTACCGTACTTAATCTATGTGCTACAACCAATAATGTCGTATTTGCAAATTCTTCACGAATACTACGTTGGATAAGTGTATCGGTCGACATATCAACGGCGGAAGTTGCTTCATCTAGAAGAAGGACCTTTGGTCTAGAGAGAATAGCGCGGGCTAGGCAAAGAAGTTGCTTTTGACCTTGAGACAAATTGGCACCTGCCGAGGAGATGGGAGATGTGAGGTTGAGGAATACATTTGTATTTTCTTTGTTGAGGGGCTCAGTGATGGTGGCGGTTAAAGAACTACTTGATGCGGCGGTGGAGGATTCGGCAGGGGTTTCGAGTTCAGGTTCGGGCTACTATTAGCAGAGGGAATGAGGTGAACGCGTTGAAGTGCTTCTTTTAGTTGTTGGTCGGAGAACTCATCGAAGGGATCGAGGTTGGAGCGGATAGTACCAGAGAAAAGGACAGGGTCTTGAGGAATGATCGAGAGTCTAGTTCGGAGATCGTGTAATTTAAGGGTGGAGATGTCGATTCCGTCAATCATAATGGTACCAGCTCTAGCTTCTAGAAATCGGAAAAGAGCTAGAGATAGCGTTGATTTACCTAAGACACAATCAGTAATGTGCATGTTATATCGTAAGAGTTCTACTTACCAGCACCTGTTCTGCCAACAATTCCAACTCGTTGATTTTTATCCACAGAGAAAGATAATCCCTTCAAGATTGCTGGCAATCCTTCGGCATACCCAACCTCCAAGTCCGTTACTTCCAATCTACCTTCTTCTGGCCAAGAGGCGCGGATATTATCTGTTCCGCCCTGAGGTTCCATATCTAATTGTGTGTATTCGAATATACGCTCAGCAGCGTTCATATCTAACTCTGCTGAAGCAAGCAATCTAATGGTATGAATAACGGCTCGTCTATAACTTAATGCAAATGAGAGAGCAAATCCGGCCAATGAAGCGTCAACGCCATGAGTGGAGACAATAAATGCGGCCACAGACGATGAGAAGAATGATCCCACTAATGCCATACGTAGTCCGAACCATCGATTAAAAAGCCAGTTGTGCCAAGTAGCGGCAGAAACGAATCTACCAACTCATGCATCCTGGCTTCGAAGACTGGTGCGTTTGAAAATGCACGGATGGTGCTGAGACCCGCAAGGGCTGACCCAAAGTGTGAAATCATAGGTGACTTTTGGATTGATTCAAGACGCTTAAGAGATCGTGCTCCTTTGATATACAGGAGTGCAATGTAAGTGCAGATACCCAATAGGACTAATGCGATAATGATTATGTATGGCGAGACAAAAAATCTAGAGAAATATTAGCGCTACTATCATTGAGCCGTGAACAAACAACTTACGCAGATACCATAATTCCCACAATCTCCAAAAATGCAGAGGCGGTTTGAGCGAAATTTGTAGAGAGTTGGGAATCCATTGCAGAAAAGTCCGCTGTGAAACGATTCAAAATTCGTCCTGTAGGAACAGTATCTAACCATCTCAAGGGAGTACGAAGAACAATATTGGTCATCTCCTTGAAAACGTTTCTTGAGGCCGATAGAGATCCCCGATAGATAAAGTAATATCTAGCAGTGGCAACAAAAACGGAAACAGTCGAGATGAGGACTAACCTAACAAATAGTACCCCAGCGTGTGATCTCTTGAAAACGGATTATTGATCTTCGAGACAAGCACTGATGGCGAAAGCTGTTGTTGCATGCTGGTGATGTAGGGCAGGTGAGTGGAATTGAAACTGAACGAGTTCATCTCAGAATGTTCATAGGAAAGATGTCCATATCTTGATCCACCAAAGACCTTCCAATTACCAAAGCTTCGGCGACCAGATAGAAAATGAGAACCAAGCCCCAGAATGGTATGCCACCAGTTGCCATGAGATACTTGGTATATACGCTTGCCTTTACACTTCCTGTTTCCCGTTCTCATCTTCAATCAACTTTTTGGGCTTGGTGGCTGGTTTATCGGATGGCTTATCACCATTTGCCTCGGAGGCATCCACCTCCTCAACTGCTGCTTCCTCATCTTGCTCCGCTTTTATAATGTCATCAAAGTTGCCAGTCTTTCTGAGCTCATCAATTGAACCTGCATGCCTCTAGGACTCCATTCTTCGATAATTGAACGGCATAACTTGCCCGTGGAAGACAAAGTGAGACGTGGTGCGTTACTAAGATTCTCGTCCTATACCAATCGACAACTCTCCATGAGAGCGTTATCGTAAATTTCTTTCCCGACGTGTGCGTCGAGTGCCGAGAAGACATATCGAGTATCAATATTCCGGCTCGGGAGTAGAAAGCTCTGGCTAGAGTCAAACGCCACTTTTGACCACCACTTAAGCTTATACCTTGGGCACCAACTTCGGTCAAATCACCATCATCGAAACATGTGCAGATCTTTCGTGAGAGCGCATGCATCGAGTACTTTTTGATATCGTATAGGGTCGAAGGGTAGGCCGAAGAGAATATTGTCTTTGATGCTAGCATTTTCTATCCATGGAGTTTGGGAAACAAATGCTATAGCCGAAGGTAAGACCCCAATCTGCAGCTGTGGCTTTGCTATCGTGTCGTTCAGATGCCTGAGGTGGTCGGGTACAGAGATATTACCAGATAGGACCTCAACCTCGCCTAATATAGCGGAGAGAAGAAGAGATTTTCCGGAGCCTGTAGGTCCCG